>BMAO01009325.1:0-20680 GCA_019973975.1 Trichonephila clavata
TAAGTAAAACATTTGTTTTCACTAAAGCCATCACCATCCATTTTTGAAAATCTCTGATGCCGTACTACTTTACTGATTGAATTGTAAAATTGAATGAAAGAGCAGATTTCTTCGTTCTTTGCGATGCTAATATGAATAATTAATTCGTAATTGGCCAATTCTTCATTCCGATGTTTCTATAAATGATACTTAATCATCCGATTTTATTTTCCACCTGCGATGTAACTACAAGAGGGCGCTAAAGTCGCAAGGAGGAGGGGAAAGTGTTCCAGCAAGGCGCAAAATTATGAACAACCCAATAAACAAATTTTTTACCCTTTCAATTATAATTTTGATAAAAAAAAATTGATCATATTTGTTTAAATTTCTGTTTTATGTTGCGATTAAAATTGAATAAAACATCGAAAACCCAAGGTTCCCAAAGGGCTAGGGGAAAGGGATAAAGGAACAAACAAGGCCGGACGTGTAATGCGCAATTTCGTTGGCAGCACCTATTCCTATAATCTACAAACAAGGATGGGTTACTTTGATATTTTTGGCCTCTTTTTGAAAATCGCCAAGTTTATCGTTGGCTTAATTGAACCTACTAAATTCTAGCGGGGAGATTTATTGATTAGGTATTTTATAACTTTGAATTATAATGTTTGATTGTTACATTTTTTTGCAGTTTTTATATTGTATCAATTTCCTGTTAAGTTTTCCATCATTTTAACATATTTGCTGATTTATGGAATTTCTAACTTATGTGAACAACTAAAAACTTTGATTCATAATTTTGAATTATTATTATTTTACTCTTTTTATATTGTATTTTTATTTTATTTTGTGCTTTGATTTGATGTAATTAACATTTTCCGTTCATCGACTTTCTAGCTTCTGCCGTGTAAAAGCTCGATTCTCCAATCACGTGAATGTAAAAATTTTATGCTTTGATTATTTATAATGTTTTAATAATACATTTTAAAATTTCCAGGTATTTACTATTGTAGTAGATTCATTATTTTTTTAGTTCCTGCTGGGTGATTGCCCACTTGGCGGATCTCGTGAGTGTAAAACTTTTTCTTGTCGTTAAATCGAAAGTTCTATTGATTGTTATGAAAAATTAGCGTAAATATATGAGGTAAATTGTTTGGCTAAATTTTTAAATGATTGTGAGAATAATAATAGAAAATACAAATTTTCTGGAGGTGTTCTTGTAAAAGAAGGGTGCCCTGCTAGGATCCAACCAAAGGTAATAATGCTATTCTTAATAAGAAAATACATTTATTTAATTAAAGTAAGAAGAAAATCATTATTGGAATGTATTATCTATTGCAAAAATTTTTATACGAATCACATGTAAAGATCTACACAATATGTTTAGATTTAACTTTCCCTTAACCTTTTCCATATCATGAGTGAAATTGTAGATTTAGATATTTAACACATTTGCTAACATGTGAAGCTTCCTAGACATATAAAAGAAAAACTAGTTGTATAGAAATATCAAAGATTCTGTATTCCAATTATTAATGGAATATCTTGGTAGAATCACTCTTTATAAAGACTATTAAGGGATCAGTATAATATATTTTTCAAAGCATAATCAAGCATTTCAACTGGTTTATAAAACTTGTATAGAGTTCATTAAAGCTAATCTTGAAATGGGTATTGAAAAATCTTCAGTATTAGAATATGTATTCGGTTAATAGAAGTTTAATTGTACTTGACTAATAAGGAATCCTTTACTCTGTTGCTCATGTTATTACTAATAAATTAAATACAGGAAATATGTATTGTGTTTCAACATTCAGGGAGAAAGGGTGCCCAGTTAAAAATTAATTGCATGGAACAGCTTTAGTATCGCCCACCCATCCAATTTGGCGCAAATGTATTGAGCAAATGTTCCAATTGCATTACGGCCAATGATGACCAAACAGTTTCACATGCTTTTAAAACATATTTCGGAATAGTGTTTGGCTTTGCAATTGGCACCTTCAATGCACTTGGAAGAAATGGTTAAATGATCTTGTTTTCCAATTTTGAAATGCGAAGGGAAATTTCTCTAGTAGCTCTTTTGGAAGGAATAAGTTCAATAAGATGTAAACAAATAATGGAAAATTTTAAAATTGCATCGACTGATAAAAAGCCTGCTTTCAATAAATATTTTGATGATAATTATTGTAATTCAGCCTACTAATAGTATAAGTCACGTCATCTACTTCTGCATGCCAATACTGATAAAAATATATATTGTTAATCTTTTCACAGTACATGAATGTCCAATTATTTTAAAATGAAAATTTAACTCTCAAGCAGATAGTTTGTGGAAAATACAGCATGACACATATTTAGCACATTATAGAATTTTAAATGATACTCTCCCCAGTTTATATCCTCACAACCTATTTCCATTTCAAAATGAATTAAAAATTCCTGAAAGATATTTATGACCAGGCAACAAATTCTTGGTTTGTAAAATTGCAGACTAATGGAGATGTATTTTATGTAGTTAAAAAGATTATGGAAGCATTTCAGAAAGAGGTTGTGTGTGTGATCAATGCCATTACAGGTGTGTAAAATTATCATGTTCAGCTTGGTATACATGTGAATGCTCAGATAATCATGCACCATGTAAACATATTAAAGTTCATTCTTAAATTGTTTGAGAGATTCCATGTTGTTGAAAATGTTGAATATACTTCTTTCCATATCTCAGATAGAAAGTGTGGCGTGGGGTCTTCCGTCAAAGAAATATGTAATGACATAAGAAAAACCAGGAAACTGAACTTCTATTTGTAGTATTGAATTGTTTTTTGCAAGGTAAAATAGTTCAGGAACAATTGTCTCAACATGCAATTCAGTAAAAGAAAGGTAAAAAGTAATTACTAAAGAATTATTTACCTGATCCTCATGTACCTACCTCCCAATCAGCATTTAAACTAGCAGTAAATATTTAAGCCAACTATTAGGGATTTAAAAATAAAAAGAAAAACTCTGGGATGTTCTTTTTTTAGTTGTCAAGAAAGAAAACATTCAAGCTCAGTCTAGTCAGCATTACTCAATTCAAAAACTATTTGCAAAAAAACTTAACTGTATCTTTAACACCTGATATATGCTTGTAGTGTTGTTTTATGTTTTCCAAGACATTTAGCTATGTTTTTATGGGGTAAAGTTGTATATTTTTATATCAGATGAGGAGGTAAGTAATTATCAAAAATAACCAATTTTTGTCACAAATGGCTTTATGACAGTATATTAGAAGCATATAATTTAAAAATCATGCAGGATAGAGATTCCATTGCAGTTGAATGTTACCACACACAAATTTTGGAAAGTGATGGGAATATGGTAATTTTTTATATCATTCATTCTTAATAAAATTTTAGGCAAAAAAATTGATTTATACTTTTGGAACATATAAATTTAGAAAATACATGTATACTTTTTGCAGGTAAGTGTTTAAATATAAAATATATAGAATCAGGTGATGTTAATGCTTGCTATCAATACAAGCAAAAGTATATACTAAAGTAAGTAATATGTTTTAACTTATGTGTAAACAATTCTTTATAATAACTGATTCATCATTTCGATAATATTTGTGCTATTTGTTATACAGGAATAGACCTTGAAAATTTGCCTTGCCTATTTAGAAACAGGTATTTCATCCATATGTTATATTTCATGGGCGATGAGGAAATTGGTAGTGAAAGTAATGATATAATGTGATTGCCTTTTTTATGGTATAGATGTACTAATAAGGATTTATTTTTATTTTTTGTCCAGTAATGGACCAGTTTTTGATATACTATTTGTTTTATAAATACTTTAAATAGTTAAAGTTTTTCAGGTTCCTTTATATGTGTTCTGTGTATCAACCAGAGATGAATGAAGTAAATATTCTTACATCACTGAGAGTCTTGAATGACTTCTTGATCTTAAAGAGTGCTAGATGGGATTTTCAGCTGTGGTGACATATACATTATAATTGCATCACAGTTGAGAAAGACTTTCTAAAGCATTAAAGATTGTGTAGTGTAATTAATTAGTAAGTAATATTTATATGATGGGAAATGCAATATAAGTTAATATTTTATTTAGTTTTAAAATCAATCAATTGTCTACTTTTTTTAAGACTGTCAACAATATTAGTTACACAACACTTTTTAATACAGTAGGTATAATTCAAAACCATTTGAAAAATACAATGGTTTGTGCAGTAAAGTAGCTTAAAAGGTGGTGCATTCAGTCTTATGTCAAAGCGGTACAAGTAATAAATTTTTCTTAAATCAAAAAACCTTGTATAGTTGATTTTTCATAATTTTTACAAGTTCCATAAGTAAACAATCATTAGTTGCATAGTTATTTATATTAAAATTTTAACATTTACATGCAACATAAATACATTTAAGAAAAAAACGTTTAACAGTACATGTTTTGTAAAGAAAATTGGGAAACTGTATTTCTTTTTTTAAAAAAAGGTATAAAGTATTCATTCAGTTTTGAAATCCTAGAAATATTATGCAAGTCAATTATTTCTTTGCTACTTTCCATTATAAATGATTCTGTTGTAGCTAAGTTCATCAAAATCGTTTCCTTCAACCACATAAATTATACTAGAATCCTAAGAGGGTTTTCAGACAAAAATATAACTTAGTTCTTGGTTTTGCTAGTTATTTTTATAATGCTTGATACTCAGCTTAACAAATATTAATTTTTTAAAATACTATTAATACTTCAATATTTTCGCGATTTATACTTTTGTATTACTATTTAAAAAATAATTTTCCGGATGTGCTAACTTTTGAAGACTTTCAGAAATATATAAAACCTGCAGCTAATTGATGAATTGAGGCTTCACATAACAAATAGCGATCTTACATCGATAGATTAAATCAGTCGCATTAAAATAGAAAGATAGCTTTTTATTGGACCTCGTAAAAAAGTTTGTTAATGTCTCTGTCTCAATTGCTACTATTACTCTTATTCAAACTTGCATAAAGACTTCTATTTTTCTTTGGTGATCTTTTTGACAATCACATCGTTCTGATTTTTAAAAAAATGCATTAAAATAATTTTATATTATTATACTAATATTTTATTTTACTAAAAGGATGAAATTCCGTAGAACTATTAATCTTGGGAGGGTTTTATTTGAAATTAAAGAAGATATTGCTGCAAAATAAAAGATTCGCAATAATATACTTTAGTATTCTAATGATATATTTCAATTATTGTGAGATGAATGAAAGAAATGCATTTATTAATTTCAGTAATGAAACATATGTAAAACGAAATACAAAACAGGCTCGGATGTGTGTAACAAGAAAAAATTTGCTTGATAGTAAATTGAGAGAAACTCAGGAACGATCACAACAATCTCATATTAGAAAGAGCTGTACATTTTTTAATAAATTCTGACGGGATTTAATAAAAATTTTGGAAAGGCAGGGCATGTTTTTCAAAGATTTGTCTGATGATTATAAAAAAGAATTCAAACAACACCTTATTTATTAAAATTTATCCGATAAATATCTCCGAAATTTCGGGTTTTTTTTTAATATTTAACTATTGGATTCAGTTTATTGATCAGCAATAAAATAAAGAAATGTTGAAAAAATTTGCTTAGTATAAAAAATGCATAAAATAACAATTGAATACCATGAAATTAGTAAAATTAGAAACCTGTGTTGCTCCATGACCCAATCAATCAATTTAAAACATTGTCAGCATATATATATACCTGATAAGGTTTGGGCTAAAAAAACAAATTAAAAACTTCCTTACTGATATCACTATGCACCCTAAGCTTAACATTTATAAAAACAAAATATAGACCTTTATAAATCGTTTCTAGGTTTAAAAAGAAGGGGGGGGGACATTGTTTTAGCGAAATGATTTTATGTTCATTGCAACAATATGCGTATAATATTAATTGGATAATTCCAAATGAGTTAAAATGGCTAATAATTCTATTAGGGATGTTTAAATCACCTAAACCTTGAAGTAAACCGCTTTTCAAGATTTGGCTGTGAAATAAGCAATTATGTGATGCCGACCCCTGATTTAGGGGTGCGAGATTCCAAAAATGAAAGGCGGAGACAGAAAGTCTGATTGCCTTCTTCTCGGAAAAGGGAATGATTTACTTTTGACATTTATTGGAGGCATCTGGTCAAAGTGGTTCAACAGTATCGGGCTTAGAGAGGTGTGGTCTGAAAGACTACCGCGTGACATAGATCTATAGTTATACTGAGAACAGCAATATTTTCTTCCTCAATTGATTTATCTGTAAAACAGTTGAAATGATTAAAGATAAAAAAATTTCCTACACATCATAAGGGGAAAATCAGATACATAAACGAAGCAAAGTTTTTATAAGAATGTAAATACGCATTAAAAATAGATCTATCATAAAATAATTTGAATCAAATATAAGCTGAAATTAACTATGCAATTATAAAGAAAAACGTCGGAATTTAGTGAAGAAATTTCTATGTAAAGTTCAAAAAGTATTTTTCATGTTTTTTCCTGCGTTCACATAAAATTGAATAAGCGAAATATTTTATAAAGCTTTGCAATAAAATTCCATGTGTAAGAATATTAACAATTGTTAAATACAGTTAGATCATTTTTACAAGTGGTAAAAATACAGCAAAATTGCATTTCATATAATACCATCAATATCTTTTTATAATCCTAAGAAAAACTTTTCTTATTAATATATAAAAAATTATTTAACGTATGTTCAAATTTTTAAACGCTAGCAAGTAGTAAATCATTTGAAAAATGTTTCGGATGGTACCAAGTAATGAGATACGCACAATATTATTTATAAGTTCTAAAAAACATGTCTACTTTGCTAGAAGGGTTAGCTATCCAAAATACTAAATATTATGAAGTACAGACAATTGTGCACAGGAAAATCAAACATATACAATAACATAAAAATTTTCATGAAACTAGTTTAGCTGTTAATATTTTTGTTTTTTAATCTTTTTTTTTTTTAAAAATACGTATATTTCCGAATACGGTGAAAATTGTTTAACACGAAACTGATTATTTTGGAAATGAAATATTTTTTCGTGTTAAAGGATATAGTAAAAAAACAAACATATTTCACCAAAATTAAGTTTATTAGAGTACATTTTATTTATATAGATCTAAATATTCATGTATCTAATAAAAATCAATGAAACAAAAACATTCATAAGAACTTAATGAAATTTATTGCAAAATTTTAAATTTTTTGAAAAACAAAACATTTATTGAGTTTTGGGAAAATAATCTGATGAAAAAAATTTACTAGTTAACAATGGCGTTACGTAGAATATTAGGGCCTCCATGCAAAATCAGATTTTGGGCCCCAAGCCATATCTTACAAAGAATTGCAAAACCGTAACACACTGGGCTCCCCCCCCCCCACACACACGTTGCGGGAGCGTACATTACGCCACTGATATCAAACATCGTTTTGCTTAGAAATCTAGCAAATCTTTCAATTTTGAATTTCTTTGGTAATCTTTCTTCACGAGATACAAATACTATAGGCCCAGACCTAGTTAGAGTCTGATAAATTAAGGCCTTTTTGCAGAAGTGGATTAAGCGGCTGGATGGCCGCCAGGGGCTCTAAACTTGAGCAATTCTTACCACAAGATTTGTACAATTTATACGCACAGAAGGCTTCACACACAGCACATTTATACATCTTTATATTTAGTACAGTAAGCAGGGATGTCTTTAGACTTCTTGGGGCCCTGGGCCCTTTCGCAAAAGTAGACCCTGAGCCTCTGCACAAATGTAGGCCCCAACTATGACGCATAAAAGTAAACAGTGCGTAGCATACGTTGTCAAATATTCGTACAAATCCCAAACAAATAAATGTGTATGACTTACAATTGCACAAATCGACTAGGCCTATATAAGCACGACGGTCATCACATGTAGCCAGTTGACATATTATCCGAAATTCCAAGTTTTAATTTCCAATTTTTTTAAAGTTAAGGTTTATCTTGAGCAATTGAGTTTTTATATAGCTATACATTTTATTACGAGATTTTAAGTTTAACGAACCTTTTCACTATTTTAGTTTATTACTCTTGAATTCATGGGCCTCAAACCTTTTACCGCCAGGGTCCTCCAACTAACTTAATCCGTCTCTGTCTTTGTATTGGAATCAGATCTCGAACGCCACTTATATAAATGTCGAAGTCTCAGTGTTATTTAAAAAAATTATTTCAGGATATTACTGGAATCTGTCATTAAATGTAATTTTCTAATATATAAAAGAAAGTTTTTTAAAAAAATTTTAATGAAATGAATTTAAGGCATTAGATAATTCAGTATTATAAAAAGGTTTTTTTTTCGATTGGAAAACACCATAAATTGTATTAAAATGATTTCATCCTATATATGAATTTCACAAACTCCCCAGTTATTTCATTTCATACCTGTTTCAATAAAATTCATCAGGTTTAGAAAGTTTTATTGCAATTTTTATATTCATTTGCTTGCATTAGAATTTATATTTGGGTTATGGTCAGGCTAAAAAAAAAATGGCTTTCAAATGTGCTATGGTTTCGAATCTTGATTTCATTCACGACCCTTTGTTTTGAATATCGTAGTATGCTTCATATTAAACGAAATTGATCCTTGCAATCCTTAGACGGCGTAATATGGATGGGAGAAACGAGATACGTGTAACATATTTGTCACTAGCATTTCAGAAATTCGAGGTACTGCGTCGCCTATCCAAATTAAAATTTTCAGTTGTTTGTGATTCCAAACCATTTATTTATAGTACTAATATTACCTTTAATGAATATGTTATGTGTATTGAAATCAGTAATTCAAGGAAGAAAATTTTGAGAAAATCCCTTAAATAGTATAAATACTTTACTGTAATAAACTAAAATTTTCTGACTTACAAATTTATGCAGCATATAATACGAAAGTCATTTTCATTTACATTATTAGGAATAAATGTATGCATTCCATATGATATTGTCAACCACGTTGAAATATTTAGTGAAAACATGCACAGATTATCCAGAATATAAACGTTTTTGACGAATGTTAACATTTTGACTTGAAAATAATAAATTAACTTCAATTTTTTTAATTAATGGTCGTTACAGTAAACGTCATCCTATTGATGCGAGCTGCTAATTTATTTTTCACTACTTTTCACAAAACATCAAATTTAATCAGTTAATTCCATTTATTTAATACTTATATCCATCAAAATATATTTTATATATTTTTTTAAAAAAATGTTAGTAGTACTCAGTGGCTTAAAGTATACCTCCGCATCGCAGGGAGGCCCAGGATTCAAGGGGCCCCATATAGACTGACTGATGTCGAAGAAGTAATCCTTTGTAAGATCCGGCTTGGGGCTTAAAACCAGACTTTATAGAGGGTCCCTAATATTTTCCGTGAGACAATTGGTGGTACTTAAAAAACTTTATAGATGACCGCCCTTCCTTTGTAAGCCCATTACAACCAAATTTATAAAATCTGAGAAGTCCTAAGTTTTCGTATGTATTCTAAGGGAAAAAATTTTAGTGCTCATCTTAAAAAAATCGCATCTATATTTATATACGAAATGTTCACTTAAACTTTTTGCTAGATATAATTTAACAGAAATGTGTTTATAAATTTGTATAACATATTTTACGGTTCAGTTTATTAATTAAAATGTTTGAATTTTACTATTGCAAAGTATTTTATGCGTGCTTCAGCATTGATTTTTAAGAACTTTTAAGTAAGATTTTGCATCTTTAATTTCTAAATAAAACATAAAATTTGTACTTTTAAAATCTTTTAATTACATGTTTCGAAAAGAAGATATAAATATTTGTCATGCATAACACTGTTTGGAGCTTCTTGATTTTACAAATATCTGTGTGCATGTGAATATTTGGTACATATGATGTTGATTGTATTGCGATTCACGATTACTTGTAACAAAATGAAGGGGAAATTTTTGAAGCTAATTTTTGAAAATGCATATGAAGCTTTATTTTTCACTTTTTTTTCTGTTAAGTACAAACTTTAAAGCATCAAAGAAAATTTTGTTATGGAATTATTCAATTTTTTTCAATGGCAAAAAGTATGAACACAAAAAGAATAAAAACTGATTGGCTTTCTTCCTTTTTCACTAGATAACTTTTGAAGGATGTACATTATAGTTCTACATTCTTTTATAAAATTGAAAACGGAAGAATGCTTGTGTATTCTGAAAAAAACCCTAAAATTTTAAATTTATCTGCTATTTAAGTATTTCTTAAAATTAAAAACAAATTTAAACAATTCAGAGAGAAAATCCTTCCTTTCCTTGTTATTGTTACTAATGCCACCTGTCTGACGTAGTCAGATCGAGGCCCACGATATTCATCATGGCATCGGGCTAGACTGTACGCCTGTCATTAGCCGTAGCTTTGAGTACCATGCGGGTGACAGTACGATTTGGCTCGGTTCCACCCCAATTTTGAGAGAGAACACCTTGGGAGTGGTCAGGGGCCTCTCTTTCCTTTCCTTTGTGTATATGATGTTGCGAATTTACTTATTGAAAATTTATGTTATTTTTCAATTTTTTTCATTTTTCAAAGTGTTACTTGAAAATAAGCTTCAGGTTCCATGAAAAATGCGTCTTAAACTTACACAGGAAGCTATTTCTTCTTGGTAATTTTTTTTAATAACAGTATTATTCATAATAAGCTATTTTCCTCTTCGAGTATTTCGCCACAACTCGTATCTGTAATAAATAGATTTATGTAATTTTGTCCCACTCCCACTTTTGCAGGGGTGTTTTTTAAAAATAATTATAATATTGTATCATTTTCAGGTTGATGCTTATTTTTTGTATCGTTTCCAGTCTATCCCGTGTTAAATCGAACCTGGGTAATCTCACTAAAGTTTACTCAGGAAAACTCATACACATACCTGTAAGTAGTATGTAGCTTTACTTTCCTCTGTTCTGCGTGAGTGAATATTAACGTCGCACTGTTCAGACGAGGGCTTTTGGAGACGAACCTCGTAATTTTGAACCATGGTCAAGTGACAAGGACGACGCCAGAGCTGGCATCCCCTCTCCTAACTACCACACCACACCAACGGGAGGACTTTTGAGCTCTCAACAGATTTGACGTGCATTGCGCCCCTACACGGCGGGTCTTCAGTGGTACTGGGCTCGAACTCATGACATACCAGCCACTAGTCTGTTACCTTGTCCACTAGGCTAACACGACAACTTCATATATTCTGCAGATCATGATAAAGGGCTGATGTTAAAATAGCTTTGTATATTTAAAATACTAATATATTTTTACTTGATAAAGTCCAATCAAATAGAACCCTCGGTGTTTTTTGTTGTTATTGCACCAAGGCGTTTGGTTACCTCGCTACGCCCCTGTTATATAACTCTATATTAAATAAAAAATATTAATAGTGTATTTCCAATCTGAACAGTCTGGAGAGTAAAATGTCAAATCAGGTGTCATCCTCCTGAATTCATCGTGATTTAAAATTACGAAGTTCGTCACCTCTATACCCCTCACGTTGTTTCGAAGTGCGATATTAACAAAACAAAAGAGAGAGAGAGAGACCAGCCAACGAAATTCAATCAGAAATTAACGAAAAATCTATTTGTTAACTTTTTTTATAATATTAGTTTCTGTTCACATCTATATTTTTTACTGCAGAGAGCGTAATTACTGTTGGATATTGATTAGGTTTGCTTTAAAACGTTTCTAGCCTTCTGTAATAATTTTTAAAAATATTTTTCAAAAATTGATTTTTACAATGTATAAAGGTATTTTCCCTCCTTACGTGTTTTTAAAAAAATTTATATTTTTTGGGGGGAAGGGGAAATAAAATTTTTAAAAACAATGAGTTTAATTAATGATTTTAAAACATTCATTTTTTAAGAAAGCAACTTAAAAAAGAACCAGCAAAAAAGTAAACGAAAAAATTCATATTTTTTAAATGTAAAATATATATATGTACTACTTCTGAGGTCATTTTGCTTTTTGACCTTTTATCTCGCTATAATCTTACATGAAGTTTTTTCACACACCGTCGAATAGTTATAAAAATAGACTTCTAATAGAAGCATGACTTCGATATAATTTCTTTTAGATGTATATTTTTCATACAATAATATTTTCATTAAATTTCTCACAAATGAATTGCGTGGAAAAACTTAATAAAAGTGTAATAATGATAATATTTGATGTACAGCATAGAGAGATGCATAATAGCAATTATTTTTCAGTATTGATTAAAATGTCTATTTTTATGTTATTAATACTTTACAAAAATTCAAAAAAAAATTATTAATCCGTTTACATTAAAAATATTTTGCGTTGTAATATAATTAAAATATTCGTTCTAATCAAGATATAGAGTTAAAAATATCTAGCCAAAAAGAATAAATCAGGGGAAAAGAAATGAGAAGAATGGTTCCCACGTTTTTTTAACCCTCTGAGTGTTCGTCCTTGTCCTGAAAAATCATTCCGAAAGCGTTTACTTCTTTTTTGAGAATTCCTTGGAAAGTGCAACACATTTAATTCCTTTCCACTTTAAAGAACGCGGGAGGTCTACAGGGGAAGATTTTATTACTCAGTTCGGCCTCTTTGTTGCTTTAAAACCGGGATAAAACTCGTTCACAGCTGTGACGTTGCCTTGTGCGAATTTTGGGTGGAAAAAGCGGGTCCACGTGGTTGTTTGATCGGTTAGGTCACAATAAAAGTGAAGAGTTAAAAAAAAATAAAAACTCGAAAGAAAGAAACTTGTTACAAAAGTTGAAAAATACTTGTTTATTTTAAACAAAACAAAATTTAAAAAAATTAATTTAAGAAAAATAAACTATTTTGGACTAACGATTTGAGCCAGGTAAAAGTACCTTGTACTTATTGTAGAATATGAGACTAAGAAAACACAAATACATCGTAATGTTTTTTTAAAAAGTAACTATGTAAAAAAGAGTAAAAGTGACCATCTCTCTCTCTCTTTTTAAACAATAAGAGAATATATAAAGTATTGTTACATACGACGATTATGTTTATGAAATGAAATCAATCTTCCTCTATTCAATTATATTTTAAATTTAAAGTAACATAAAGAGGGATTTCAATACTTTTAATTTATATATATTTTAATCCTATAAATGATGTTTTTATGTTAAATTAATTTTTCGGAAAAAATCTAAATTTTATTTCATAGTCAAACAACTTGTACTAAGCAAAAATACCTTCTTTACATAGGCATTTGTGACGGAGCAAAAAGCAAATTTAGTCAAATTTTTTATTTTTATTTTAATGGGAATATATTTTTCTTCAAAATGTAAAAGTATTTCTAACCATTTTCTATTAAAATTTAATTTTTATTTTTCTGTTTCTTTAGTGTTAAACGGAAAATTCACCGATAAATACAACTTTCACACAATTCAATCATTACAAATTCTAATGAGAGAAAAACTTCTCCCAATTAATTTTGTCTTTCAAAACAGTACACTTAAAATAATTTTGCTCAGTGAAGCTAACCGACAATTCCGCAGTGTATTCATATTAATTTTTTTTTAAAAAAAATAAAATTCAGAAATGCTGTATTTAATTTTTTGAGTATAAAAAAATAATGCCTGCTGTGGAAAAGACAGAGAATGAGATGTGATGTATGTTTTGAAAGAATGTTTTCGTACATGTAGAGTATTTTTGAAAATTTAAATATCACCAAAGCTGATCATATGATTGTAAATGAGTCTTATTTTAGAATGTGAGCTGTGGGGTATCAAAATAAAACATTTTACTTTTAAATAGCCAAGGAGTTTATACTCAATATCCTCTTCAAAAAATTGCTTACAACTTTTATTCAAATTGTAAAGAAACTGAAATATAAATATCCGACTTACTCCAGTCAAAAATATTCATATTATGTGAAAATACTGTTCCTCCACTTATTTAAGTACATTTATAAGCTATAGCCCAAAGCAATATTTTATTTTTATAAACGAGGCACAAAAATTCAGTTATAAAAATATATTTTTCATTTTAGAAAATATAAACCGTACACGGATTGTAAGACCATTTCTAAAATACTGAGAGTTTTTAGAGGAACAAAAACATATAATTTTGGGTAGTTCAAAATTTTAATATAATACGCAAATTTATATATTATTAAGCAAATACGTTTGACAAGAAAAAAGTAATTTATTTAAATCTTGTATTGGCATGAATAAAATATAAATCAAAAATCTTTCTGAAATAAACACAATTGAAGGGAAAATGTTTAATTTGCAATTGATAGCATATAAACGTTTCTGTTAGAGGTATCCCCGAAGTGACGCAATCCTATTCGGTAAAAAATAAAACTTATTACTGGAATCATACAATTTCCTAATGAATGGGTGGATCCGAATATTTTTTTCATGTAAACTGTTTGGACGGAAGTGGCTAAATAGGAACATTTAATAATTTGCATAAATTAAAATTAACCGTTATAGTTTATATAATTTCTTAAGATTACAAAAGGTGTATTTCGGAAGCACAAGTTTTAATAGGAGCACAGCTTACGAAAAGTAGAACAAATATATCTGAAGGACTATGGTTTGTTACCTTAAATATTGTGAAACACAACAAAGTATATTGGAAATCAATTCCCCAATTCGTGTTAATAAAAATGTATGAAGAAACTGCAAGACTTATTTTTGTATTTGTAATTATTATAATTTTCATTCCTGTGTTTTAGCTTCTCAGTATTGCTTCTACTTAAAAATTTATTGTATATTCATCAAATATTTCAGCATAATTTTTGCTCTTAACATACAGTTTTAACCGAAATGCATTAAAATGCTTAAGATTCTTATGTTAAAATTTTAATTTAATATTTTATTCGAAGAATTGTTAGTACTTATGGTAAATAATTTTTAACTGAGTATGTGCACGATACATAAATATTTTTTTCTGAAATTTCAAATACAATTTCTAATATAAAATTCCTAGTTTTGCATGAAAATCTGGATATTTTCTGAATGTTAATTATAATAGATATCCAGATTTTAATTACTTGTTCTTCAGTTAGCTTTAAAAAAATAAATATTTAGAAATTTTGCATGAACAAATATGTTTTAAAAAATTTAAAATTGATCTTTATATTTATTTATATGCGTAAATGTCAACTGTAAATGCATCCGAATATTTTTAATTACTATTTATTCAAATATTCAAGGTTAAAAAAATGAATTGGTATAAAAAACCCCTCATTCATGTTTTCTCTGAAGTAAACTGAAACTCAAGCATTTTTTTTTAATTCAAATATAATTTGGTGTATTGTAACAATACGCGCCCTGAACATCTGGCTTTAAAATTTATAAAAAAATAATGGATCTGAATTAGTTTTTCCATTATTATTTTTATGAAAGCTTAAGAATTTTTTACAAATAATTTGATGCAAAAGTTTAGAAATTATTCATTTTTAGTAGTTGGAAAGTTTAAAAGGTTTTAAATTTTGAAGCGTTCGGT
Source organism: Trichonephila clavata (assembly GCA_019973975.1). Classification (NCBI taxonomy): domain Eukaryota; kingdom Metazoa; phylum Arthropoda; class Arachnida; order Araneae; family Nephilidae; genus Trichonephila; species Trichonephila clavata. The sequence continues at coordinate 15,498 of BMAO01009325.1, forward strand.
TTCTTATTAACTTTTTTGACACCTTATAATGAAATAATCATGGTTTAAAAACTGAAAACATGGGTTAAGAGAAGAAAAATGAAGCAATTAAATATAGTTCTAGATATTATATAGAGATTTATGTAGTTTAAAAACTTAATTTTCCGTTTCATCATTTTAAGATGAAGAAAATAATACAAGTTAATCAAGCAAAGAGAATATACTTAAAAAGTTATTTGTCCAACTATATAAAATAGCAGATTACAGTCCCAACTTATTAAAACTTCAAATTAATATAAAATCAAAAGTGAGTTATATAATATTTTATTTCTACGTTGGAACATTTTTCAAAACTTGAAAAAAAAAAGTTAAATTGCTAAAAGTACAAAAAGAATTTATTTAATTCAAACGCAATAATATCTCAAATGAAGCTAAATTACAAACACTAACTTATAGTTCGTTCACTAAGGGGTCTAAAGAAATTCTTCCCAACTTTTTTATGATTGCTTCAGGGTCAAAACGCAGGGTTCCCCGAGAGCAATAAAACTTCCTCTCAGTGACCATTGTGTCGTCCCAACCCTCCCTAATTATCTTTCATGGTGTTAAACCATATAAAAGAGGGGAAAAGATTTCAGAAAAACACGGCCTACCCGCTTTTGAAGCACTCTCTTGAAGTCAGAAAAAGACGTGTGGTGCGTTTTCGAAGCATGTCTAGACGTGCGGAAAAAGACGTTCAAACCGCTAAGAGGATTAACAAGCTAATTAAGGCGCGTTTATGTTCGAGTGTCGGTGTCGTAAAATAGCCCCCTCCCCCCATGTGAATCATGAGATGAGTGAGAAGTTTCTAAGGATTGGTCCTAAGATTCCTTCCCTTTTCCTGGTCTAGGAGGATCCAATTATCTTATTGTAGAACTACACTTTCGTCTCTTTCATAGCAATCCTCCAAATAAAATATCAGAAAAGTTAATTTGAATAGAAACATGATAGAAAAATCAAAAGTATGAAAAAGCATTCACTTTGAAATAAATGTAAATAGTGAAAGAGAAAAAAAAGAACGACAAATTAAATTTGCATTCAACCATTATTTTGATTAATTTTTTTTTTAATAGAAAGGACTGAGAATTATTGGAGTAATCCAATATCATCCATTTTCAGTTTTCATGTGCTTAATTTAAAGTTACTGAGTTACACACAGCAAAGATTTTGCCACTTTCTTCTAGTAAACTAAGGTAGTGATTTTCCCTTTTGTGAGCATAATTTGTCCAGGCACAGAATGTTCAATAATACATTAAATTTGAAATAGTATATGGCTGTGGAAATTATCTAAAATCTGAACTTTAAAATAACTTCAGCAATAAGTTTTAAAATTCTAATTAATCCTGAATTGTACCCAATTTATTAAAATGCTTTTAAAATTTCAGAAATATAATCCCTGAGTTAGAGTTGGAAAGACAGTAGTGTTTTAAAAAAGAAATTTAAAAACTGCATTCACATATTTGTTTAAATAAAATAAAAGAAACTGAATACACAAAGAAATATAACATTTCAGTCAACACTGAAATTCTAAAAATCACAGCTTCCTGTTGTGAATGTGTGGTGGTGTGGAATTTAGGAGAATGAAATGTTATCTGATTAAATCCTCCACATAAAAAGTATACAAAGAATAGCATGTCAAGTTATTGAGATTTTATACATATATTGATAGAAATTTTATACATATGAAACAATTTTTAAAAAAATTATTCAACACACACACAACAGTAAATTATAACATCAAATACTTCCTCACTAAATTTTATATATATTGAAATAAAAAATAGTTAAGGGAATAGTGAGCAAATATTATTCCTTCCTATCAAAAATGCCATTTCAAAATGAATAGCTGCTTCAATATAAAGATTTTGAAGTTCAAAATGTAATATATATATATAGATTTTTTTACAAATAAATTATTTTTAGTTACTGTGGTGTGGAGGTAGTATGTTGGTCAAGAAATATTTATACCCAAAAAACAATTTTTGTTTTATTTTTTAATAATGATATGTTTTTAATACTTATATAAAGAACAAATTAAAATTCAGTATTCATTTTTTAAAAAAATAATAAATCTGCAACCCTTCTAAATTATTTTGAAGTACCTTCATAATATAAAAAGTATGAATATTTTTCAGAGCATCTTTTTCTATTATGATCTTATTTAAGTCAGGGCAGTTTTGTTACAAAAGCTGCTGAATTGTTCATGGTGCTAAATACTGGCTAAGTTGCAGCCTTAGTGCCAGGAAGAAAAAATGGGGAACTCTGACAGTTTTAAACATTTGAACAATTATAACGTCAGGTTCTTATTAAAATATGCAGTTATATTTCCATCTACCTCTGAAATTGGCACATCTTATTGGACTAAGTGAAGGCATTTCTAGACAGTGTAGCATTGATAATTAAAAAAATATATGCTATAAATTTGGGACTAAAACCGAGTAGTGAAAAATTGAAGCAAGCACTGAACATTCGGAACAGTAACGGGAAATTTGGGATAATGTACAATCAAGTTCAAAGGAAATTATTAAAGGAATTAAACACAAGAAAGAAAAAATGTATTAATCCTTCTTTTTAACAACCCCTAAATTAAAAAAAAAAAAGGAGGAAGAAAAACTTATACATTTTTCTTCATTAAAGTAAAATTTTCAGGAAAAATCAATCTCATTTTTTAAAACAAATATTTAATTTGTATATCTCAATACATCAAATTCAAATTTTTATTTCAAGAAATTATAATTCAATGAAAGAAAACAGCCACTGTCATGTAATAATAATAATATATTCTTATTATTAGAAATCTTATTTTTTTAAAAAAAGAATTCTGTAAGAAATTTTTTTTTTTTTTTTCAAAACCTTGTTTTTACTGGAATATGTGTTCCAAGCAAAATATACATTAAGGTATTTTGAAAATTTATCATTATTTTCCTGCCATTAATAATTAATTTTGAAGTACTGAAAACTTATTTTAAAATGATCTCTACTCAATATAGCTAAAAAAAAAAAAAAATAATAATAATAATACTGTTTCATGAAATTTACTTAAAAATTTTTTTTTAAAAAAGTACATCAATACTATTGATAATTGAAATGATTATAATACTATGTTTTTTAATAATTTTTTAAAAAAATTTTCAGTTTTATACTACAGAATTTTACGTTTAATCACACGTTTTAAGCATAGCTGAAATATGAATCTTATTGTGAACAACGGTTATAATGAATTTTCAGCAAAGTAAGAAAAGACCTGAAAAATAAATTATACCCTTTATATATTAGCTAAATCACAATATAAACATAATTTTGGACTGTTTTTTAACTGAAAAATTATATAAAATTCAAGTCAATTTTTGTTTAGCATAAGCTGAAAATAATTTTAATTCTAAACAGTATTTAAAAGGCAATGGATCTAATTCCTACCATTTTATAACAGTCAATATGATATAGATAAATATAAAACACAATTTTCTTTCTTTATGAATAATATACATATATAATTACTATATTATATATATATATCAATATTTTTTCTAGTTATGTTTCTTAGAATCTGTTTTCTATCATTTAGCTCTGTGGGTAGTATAATTTTGTCTTATTTTTTTTCATTTTATTATACTATATATATATATATAAGAATATTGCTCTAAATGAAAATATGATTTAATTTCAGCTACAAAAGTTAAAAGGATTTTGTAACAATAATCCTCAAGTGTCTGTTTAGAAAAAATTTGCTAAACCTGATTCAAATGTTATAAGGATTAATAAAAATTTACTAAAAATTACAAATAATCAAAAATATATCAATAAACTAAAATATTTTACTCTTCTATTTTAAGTCTACAATATAGTTACAGTTCTACATTTGTTTTTCCAGTTTCACTTAATATTTTTAAAAATTTAATCTTAATTCTTATTTTATAAACATACCATATTTCTAATGAACTTGTATACAACAAATAAACAATGAAAACATATTTATATCTTAAAATTCAAACAAAAATTGAAAAAACAATTAAATTGTTCAGTAGTAAAGTTATAAACAATAAACGCACAATATTTATAATAGATGCACACATACTGAAACACACACTCAACACAGCATATCCAAAAAATACAATACATTGGATTTTTTTTCTAATTATGTTGAAAGTAGCCAATAATTCATAGAGAGCCAAATATAGCAACCCCAAAACAGAGGAATTTGAATTCCAAGGCTGTAAAAAGTAGGAATAGGTGCTGCCAACGAAATTGCGCATTACACGTCCGGCCTTGTTTGTTCCTTTTATCTATCAGACTTCTATATAGACCACTTTGGTGACCCCTGCATTAGAGCATATTCAAAAAGTGGAAATTTTTTTATAAACAATCAATAGATTCTAAAATACTAAGTAATAGATTGAAAATACTGTAGTTTCACCAACCACAGATGAAGCATAAATTAACAAAGCTTACAGTTGTACAAAATAATCAAGACCTATCCCTGCATCCTATTTGAAGAAAAAATGCAAATAATCATTTCGGAGCATAGGTGCTAGCCAAAGTTCCAGATGTACAGTGGCTTCACTGTACTGAACTGAACTAAACTTGCAGCCTTTGTTGCTCCATATGTCACAAAAACTGTTACCTTTTGCAGTTAGGTGTGAATTTTCGATGTAAATTTTTAACACTGATTATTCTTTCATTTTTGCCAAGTAGCTTTATTGAAGGTATTTTCAACTGTCAATATGAATAAAGGTAAATATTCGAACTTGCAAGAACTTGCTCATCAGCAACAAGCTTCTCTTCTTGCCCATGCGCAATATCAAGTTAGTAATCAAGATTTTTGCAATATTATTAACCTAATACTACCGTGAATTATGATACAGCATAGACAACAATACGTATTTTTACTACACTGTACTCTAGGGGCGTCAAACTCGCGGGCCACTTGTGGCCCACAACGAACATTTTTGCGAACCGGCCATAACGGAACACAATGTTACAAAGTATAAAAATTTCTCCTGAACTCAAGTGTCAGGATGTCATTGTTGTTCTTTTATTTGTTTATTACGTATTATTCGAAATAAATTTGCTTTTCTATGGATATTGATTTTTTTTTGCGGACTACCGAAAGTTAAACCTTGTTTGGCCTAAGTTAGCATTTGAGTTTGACACCCTTGCTGTACACCGCC
>BMAO01009326.1:0-14639 GCA_019973975.1 Trichonephila clavata
ACTAGCTGTTACCCGCCCGCTTCGCTGGGTATTTCATGATGTTTTATAAATTTTTACTGCTATATATATGTACTAGCTGTTACCCGCCCGCTTCGCTGGGTATTTCATGATGTTTTATAAATTTTTACTGCTTATATATATGTATAAAATTATTGATATCGAAGCATTAAGAATTCGATTGTATTGAAAATATACTTATACCTTTAACTGTCGCAAAAAAAAAAGGGCAGAACTCATCTAATTTGTATTTCTAAAAATCTCTAAAATTTAAGTATAGAATGATGTTTGCTCTTTCGTAACCCAAAAACCAAGTGGATTCCCGCAAAACCAATTTTGGTGGATCTCTACTCCGTAAATTGAACATGCAAGCCAAATTTCAAGTCTAAATCTAACAGAAAAAAGAAGTTTTACTATCAATATCCACGTAATCCCGTTGAGAGCCGTTTTCCAAAATAACCGCTCTTAGAGGATTTCAATTCAACACAAAAAAAATCCAAACCAAATTTCATTATTATAGTCCTTGTAGCTCGAAAAAAGTAATTTTTTTTGTCAATACGTCTTAGTAACCCCCTAAGAACTTGATTTGCTTAAAATACATTCTTAGTGGATCTCTATTCAACAAAAGAAACATGCTTAACAAATTTCAAGTATATGGGTCTAACAATTAAAAACATTAATTTTTTTTCTGTAACTCCTCTTGACCCTCGCAAACATCCTTAGGGTCAATTTTCGTTTCACTCTTTGTTAGAGGAACTCTATTCCATGAAGGAACATGCCTACCAATTTTCAAGCAGGATGATCAAATAGTTTAAAAATGGAAATGTTTATCGATTACGCCTCTTAAACTCCCGAAATTAAACTTGGTAGTTGATATTCGCAAAACCCATTTTGTAGCGGTTCTCTACTTTACGAAAGGAATCTGCTTATCAAATTTCAAGACTGTACATCTAACAGTTTAAAAATGGGGATAATTGTCTATAACGCCACTTCTGGGTCTGTTTTCACAAAACCCATTTTGTAGGGGAATTGCACTCTATGAAAGGAATCTGCTTAGCAAAATTTGAAAGACTGTGCGTCCAATTAATTAAAAATGCAAAAAAATTATCAATAACGCCCCTTGAACCCCCGCAACGCCACCTAGGGGTCAATTTTCACAAAACATATTTTGTAGTGTATTTCTATCCTATGAGAGGAATCTGCTTACCAAATTTCAAGACTGTGAGTCTAATGGTTTAAAAATAGAAATAATTATTTATATCTGCCTTAACCCCCTGCAACACCCCTTGGGTGTCAATTTTCTCCAAAACCCGTTTTGTAGCGGATATTTACTCCATGAAAGAAACATTTCTACCAATTTTCAAGCAGCTAGGTCAAGTAGTTTAAAAACGAAAATATTTATCTATTACGCACTTATACACCGCAACGCCACTTAGAAGTCTGTTTTCACAAAACCTTCTTATAGCTGACTCTATTAAATAAATCTATTTATCAAATATAAAGACTGTGCGTCTAATAGTTTAAAAATGGAAATAATTATCTGTAACGCCCCTTAAGTCCCGCAACGCCACTTGGGGCAATTTTCACGAAACCCATTTTGTAGCGTATCTCTACCCTATGAGAGGAATCTGCTTACTAAGTTTCAAGACTGTACGTCTAATAACTTAAAAATCGGAATTTATAACGCCCTTAAACCACCACCCCCCGCAACACCCCTTGGGGTCAATTTCCCCAAATATGTTTTGTAGCGGATATTTACTCCATGAAAGAAACATTCCTACCAATTTTCAAGCAGGTAGGTCAAGTAGTTTAAAAACGAATATATTTATTTATTACGCCACTTAATCCCTGCAACGCCACTTAGAGGACTGTTTTCACAAACTTTCTTATAGCTGATCTCTACTCTATGAAAGAAATATATTTATCAAATATAAAGACTGCGTCTAATAGTTAAAAATGGAAATAATTATCTATAACGCCCTTAAGTCCCGCAACGCCACTTGGGGGCAATTTACACGAAACCCATTTTGTAGCGTATCTCTACCCTATGAATAGGAATCTGCTTACTAAGTTTCAAGACTGTACGTCTAGTAACTTAAAAATCGGAATTTATAACGCCCTTACACCCTCCGCCCCCGCAACACCCCTTGTGGGTCAATTTTCCAAAACCCATTTTGTAGCGGATATTTACTCCAGGAAAGCAACTTACCTACTAATTTTCAAGCAGGTAGGTGAAGTAGTTTAAAAACGGATATATTTATCTATTACGCCTCTTAATCCCCCACAACGCCACTTAGAAGTCTGTTTTCACAAAACCTGTTTTGTAACTGATCATTATTCTACGAAAGGAATCTATTTATCAAATTTTAAGACAGTGCGTCAAATAGTTTAAAAATTGAAATAATTATCTATAACGCCCCCTAAGCCCTGCAACGCCACTTGGGGGTCGATTTTCACCAAACTCATTTTGTAGCGGATCTGTACTCTCTGAAAGGAATCTGCTTACCCAATTTCAAGATTGTACATCAAGTAGTTTTGAACATGGAAGCAATTATTTATATCGCCCCTTAACCCCCGTAACGCCTTTTGCGTTTCGAATTTCGGAAAATCCGTTCTTAGCTGACGTCTACTCTATGAAAGGAATATGTGTACCAAATTTCAAGTCTGTAGGTTGAATAGTTCCGGAGATATCGTGATTAGTCAGTCAGTCAGTCAGTCAGTGAGTTGTGTGAGTCGCTTTTCTCCTTTATATATATAAGATATATATAATAAATCACACACACAATTATAATTAAGCAAATATTCGAAACCATATGAATCCTAGAGTGCGACATCCCATTTCAAAATATCAATGGCGAATAAAAATAATGAAGATCCAACATTTTCAAACGAAATTAAAATTGTATAAGATAAAATTTATAAAATATCCAAGTGCAACCTCGGACTTTGGAACGATAAGTGAGGTTAAACTAGTTTATATATATATATCAATCTCCATACCGTAAATTCTGTTAAATAGTTCGCTCTTTTAACACAAAAAATAAGATCGAAATTTAAGGGTACGCGTTATACGCCGGGTATAAAAATGAAATCTTTACATATGGAAAAAAGATTAGCACAGAGAGAATAAAAATTAGACTTCTATATATATCGAAATATTGTTTATTTAAAAGAAATGACATTCCTTATGAACTTAAAGGGCTCTTCTAGAAATGTACTAATTTTCCCTAAAACTTGGAATAATACCTCGGATAAATTACTTCAAATCATAAGAGCATTGCGCACGTACATTTCAGGTTTCTTCGAAAAAAGGGGATGCGCGTTATACAAATATACATAAAATTTAAAAACTGCAGCTTGAAAGTATAGTTGCGCGTTATACGGCGGAGTGCGTTATACGCCGGATTTTACGGTACGTAAAGGAAAAAAGCGACTTACTCCCACTTACTCATTACGATATCTCCGGAACTATTAGACCAAAACATTTGAAATTTGGTAGGCATGTTCCTCTCAGAGTAGAGAGCCGTCAAGAATGGATTTTGCGAAAATCGACCAACAAGGGGCATCGCGAGAGCTTAAGGGGCGTTATAGGTAAACATTTCCATTTCATTTTTGAACTTTTAGACCTACAACCTTGAAATTTAGTGGACACGTTCCTTTCATGGAGTAGGGGTCCTCTACAAAAAGGAGTTTGGCAAAAAATTGCCTCCTAAGAGGCTTTGTGGGGGCTTAAGGGGTGTTATAGATAATTATTCCCACTTTACAAGTCCTGTTTTTTTTAAACAAGAGGTGAGATTTATAAGAATGCTTTTAATTACATTCGAACATGTAAACAGAATATATTCGTACAACATCATGAAATATCCAGCGAAGCGGGTGGGTAACGGCTAGTAATATATAAAAGGACTATACTTATCTTAAATTAATATATCATTCTCATTTAATATCCATTAAGATTATCTTCTCTTCATATCAAAGCATTATATGTAAACTCAAAACAAATCTTGAAATTTAAAAATTTTCTCCAATATTAACGTATTTTCATTCCATTTTCATTTGGAGAGCAAAATTATTGCTAGTATAGCTTATATTTGTGCCCGCATATGAACGTTCCACTACGAAGTATCATGATAGCTATTGATGTAATTTTGTGATAGCTATACGTAATTTTGGATCGCAATCAAGCGACGATTACGACTCCTAAACTAACATCCAACGCCTACTTTTAGTCTGAATTAATCAAACACTTTAAAATACTAAATAAGTTTCAAATTTTTTTATTGTATATTATGTTATGGTATGAGAAAGTTTAATTTTACTTGTTAAAAAGAGAAAATTACCAATTTATAATATGTTTGTTAACTTTTAAGGTGGTGTGTTTTTGCAACTAAATTATCTATATATAAAAATGGATGTTTGTGCTTATGAAATCGCTTCACTCCAATACCGTTCAACCGATCACTATGAAAATTGGCCTGTATATGTATTTTTTGTGGAGAAGAGTTGTGTGCTATCTTCTTTGTTGCAGCACCACACCAGGTGGCACTAAAGCATATAAACTTCTGCACCGTTCAATCAATTGCCAAGTTGACAACGTGGTCGCCAAAAATGCCAACTTGGCTCAATTGCTAACATTTCGCTAGGTTTTCATTGAATCGCCATTATAATGTAAGGAACACCGTTGCTTGCGAATATTATAATTTTAACATAAAATAAATATAACAGAAAGTAATATAAACATATTACATATCCAGATATAAATTATTCACTACGCAAAGCTTTTTCTTTGTTTATTTTGCAGTTCACGTAAAATTAACTCGCTAAAAACTTTAGTATCTTTCACACACACACACACAATCTGGATTGCTTACTTTTTCAATTCACCCGTGCGAAGAGAATGGATGTACCAGATAGTATTATATAAATTTAAACTTATTAAAAATGCAGCGAAACTCGTTTAAGGCAAAAATGCTTCAGGCGAAATATTGGTTTACATCAGCGTTTCTCAAACTATGGGGTGCGCTCCCCGGGGGGGGGGCGTGATAACCCTACAAGGGGGGCGCGAGCATATCGAAAATAAAAGATTTTTCAAAAAATAACTGGAATGGAAAGTAAAACAAAATACTTTTCTGACATAATAAAAAAATACACATTTATACTGATATAATTTATATATATCATCTGTCGATATTACGTCATCAAAAATAAAATCTTTAATCTTTGAAATAAAAAAAAACATTTGTTTGAATTGCTGTAATCCAACGATGATATATTTTTTATTGTGTTTCTTTTTAAAGCTAAAATACGACTCTTTCTGAGAAAAAACATAACCTAGATCCTGAATCAAAAAATTTTTAGGAAGATAAAAAATTCATCACTGCCATTATTATTGAAATTCTGTACATTAGCCGTAAGAAAAAAAGAAAGACTTAATTCACTTTTCATCCCAGATCAATCAAGGGAAGAACCTGCTGAAAGATAAAGCGCATATTACTCACGATAGCGAAAGTTAATTTGAGAAAAGCGATGAACATGAAACGAAAGGAAAATTTTCAAATGCTTCTTAAAGACTTCATCAACTAAAATATGAAACCATAAATGTACCACGACGCACTGCGCCCTGTCAAAAAGACACAAGCAAGAAAAATTTCAACATGCTATTAGTCCATCATTAAAAGACAGTAAAACTACAATAACTTGAGCAAAATATGACAGTTTTGCCTGCAAATAACATTCTTGTAATATTAGTTAAAAATGTCCGTGATTTCTGTCCTTTAATAAGATCATGCCCATTTGAATCTTTTTATTGGATTTTTTCTCAAATTATCACAGAAAAATAAAAAAAGTCCTTGAAAGTAGGTAAGTATACTTTCTCTATATTTAATTATTCACTGAAATTATGATTTTTATCTTGTACACTAAAAATAATTATAAAAAAAAGGATTAGGGTGACACCCGCACGACCATTAACGTTAGTATCGAGTGCGTACCTGCTTCCGGATTAATACATTTTGAAGTCTTCTCGCTTCAAATATTAAAAATAACACAATAATTCTTCATCGGAATTTTGTATTCTTTTTTATTTTTTGATCTTAATTCTAAATGCTTATTCTGTGAGGCTTAAAAGTACAGTTCATTTAAAACTATTCACAATATGACCATTCATTTTTAAAAATCATTTTACATTTTTGTAACATTGCCCTACACTTTGTTTTATTCTCCTTGCAATAAGCTATTATGTCATGAATAATGTTTTATTTTTTTAAAAATGAACTCGTGCAAAAGAGCGGGTATTTAACCAGTATACTTTTAATGTATCAATACTGAACAAGATATTTTTAACTAATTTCTTAATACTAAATTAAGACTGTTTTTCTAATGACATCTGTATTTTTAGAAATGGATGATGGAGGAAATAAATCTTTAATTTAATATCATTTTACAATCTGTTCTAACTTAAAAATTAGAGAAAGAAAAACAGCATAATAACTATTCTTTTAACTTAAAAGTAATTTAATTCTTTAAAGTAACATATACATAATTTAATACGTATCTTGTAAATTTGTACACTTTATAATTATGATCGTATTGTAACTTTAGCGTCAAAGTGCATTATTATTGCCTTCAATGCTTTATTATTGTATAAGGGGGCACGATAAAAATTATGATTGAAAATTGGGTCGCCACTATTGAAAGTTTGAGAAGCACTGGTTTACATGAAATAACAGAACGGTCCCGCCAAACTACTACGTCTTTTCATGCAGTTCGTTTCTTTTTTCATGAAATGAAAATCACTTTACGCGAAAAGATTTCGCTTCTGAGAATGAACAAAATTCAGAAAGCACCAGCCACTTAATGAAATGTTTGAGAAATCTTTTGTATTATTGGACTGTCCTAGTGTATCATCGGAAGAATTCGTTGCAGTAGAGGATGATAATGTGTGTACAGCCCCAATTATGGCAAAAAAAGACATGTTGGAGTTTGTTCAAAGCTCAAAATATATCACTGATGCAGATTTCTTTGATGTGAATAATGCAGCTCCTGTTCCCACGTCATCGGAAATTGGGAACACCATGAAAAATATGCGCAGTTATTTAGATGGTCATTCCAATGGTGAAATGAATAACGAAATGGGCGATATCGAGCAATTTGTTCACAATTTGATGCTTAGAAAGACAATGCAAAGAAAAAAATCAGATTATTTTCCAAAAGCTCAATAAATGGTTTGCTTTTCAAAAAGCTTGAGAATTTTGTGATAAATTTCATTAAGCTCTTGTGAATGCTTTTGTTTAATTGATTTTTGTTTAATTCTAATAAACTTAATTTTTGTTGAATATATGTTTTTTTTTGCGATGTCCTTTAACACGAAAAAATATTTCAGTCTCTTTGGTTTCGTGATAAATGATTTTACTGTATTATAAGTACAAATAGAAGATTATAATAAGGAAATCTCACGGCAGAGGGAGATTAAAGGTTACAGAATAACATTGATTATTTTTGTAATAGTTAAACGCAAGGATAAACTATCCGTTCTTGATACCTCATTTATATGGTACTAAATCCATTCAGTCGACTTCGTTAAAATATCTAAATGGGGTATCAGGTTTAATATTTGCATTAATTCTCAGAGCTTATTATCTCTTTGTGCTTGAAATACTCTCATAATGGAATTTACTTTGGCAATTTATAACGAGCTGTTTAAGGATAAAATTAATACAATACTGAGCTACGATGAGAAATAAGGAATATTACTGAGAGCTAAGTTAAAATTAAGCTAGTAAATGAAGGCGTGACTGATAAGTTGTTTAAATTAGCGAAGATAAATTTAACATGAATAGAACTGATCTTAATAAATTCGTGTAAGCATTTGTAAAACTTTAAACATTTTCTCTAAAATTATATATAATGCACTTATAATTCTTAACAATATCTTTACATCATTGATGATTAATATTAAAGGTATAAACATATTTTTTGATAATTAATCTACTTCAAATATTCGTAAAATTCTCGTTGAATGTAATTTCAAAAGAGGTAAAATCGACATTAGTATCTAGTGCCAGTTCAAGAGTTGGAAGGAGTTCCTCCAGAGAGCAATGTTTCCTTTCAGATAAATTAGCTAAATGGGACGAGTAACGTTAAAGCGAGTCCCCTGGAATGCTTAAAAGATCAGAAAATCAATGGTTTTTCAGCTTTTCAGAAAAATTCAGTTAAGTGCTCTAACATATCAGCTTACATATCGTATCGTAACTAGGTAAGAATGTATTTTTTTTACACTTTTGCCGTTATTAATACAATATTGTTGAAAGATACGAAGGAACATTCATGCGAGGTGAAATTATTTCGTTTGGCTTAGAGGTATTGAGACAAAATCTTCGATCAATATTCGGAACTGTGTTGGTGATATAAGCGATGCATTTATTGTACTGGATCAGGGCCGGACGATGAGCTTTGGGGGCCCTGGGCTAACAATATCTGGGAGCCCCTAAATAATTAAAAATTTTGCCTTTTCCTAAAAAAAAAATTTGTGCGGAAAATTTAAAATATACGAAAAACTTGGTTTTTTTTTATTATCTCAAACATTTTAATTACTTTATAAACAATAACATAATTTACAAAAAAAAACTTTTCTACACTTTTGTGCTGCAAATTCTTTTATTTGCTCATCACATTTTAATTCTTTAGTGAGATCAGTATTAATAGAAAGAAGTGATAAATAATTATGTCCAGTATTTCTCATTGATGTCCTGAGACTGCACGCTCCACTTCACTAGTAATAAGGAGTGTTAAAATCTTTAAAATGGTAACAAATTTGGAAAAACGTCAACAAGTTTCTTTTCAAAAATTAAATTTAACATATCACTACAAGTATAGGATAGCTCAGTTTATTTTAGATCAGTTTTGAATCGAACTCCTTCATTTACTAATTGTTGGTCTACGTCATCTGAATAGGGCGTACACTCCCCAAAGAGGTCGTCGTTCTCTTTACTTTGATCTTGCAAATCCATCAAAAATTTTAATTTCTTACTGTATTCTGCACATACTTGACGTCTATTTAAATCAAGGATTACCTTATCTAACGCATCAATAAACGTGTCTCTTTTAAATTTTTCTGACCCATACACAGTTTTTTCTGTGGATTTATCTACAAATTTTGAAATAACCCGTCTCTTGTTCACATCACTTTTTCTACTCTAGGACTTATTTTTTTGGCTGCGTCTTGATACTCCTTTAGTTTTTTTTTTATCTGAATCATGAACATAGTTTATAAACGTTTTTAATGACATAATTAACTTATTCCCTTCACAGATGTCCAAACCAGGAGTCTGTAATTTTTTATTAACTGAATTAAATCTTTCTAAAATTTCTTCCTAAAATATCATTAAAATAGCAGTTTCGAGTTTTGTTAGTTTATTAAATAAATTTACTGCCCCTTTTCGAAAATAAATGCTCATTTTCAATGTCACTAAATGTTTTAAAAATATTCATATTATTACTATAATTATCGTCTAAGGCTTCAACAGCATCGTAGTGACAAGGCCATCTGGTGGGACTTAAACTTTTTAAGAAAAATTTCAGTTTAATTTCACGATTTAGAAGTTCCCACCTACAGGTCAAAGCAGAAAAGAAAACATGCATATATATGTTGCACTAAACCAAAGAAGTTTACGATTTCAGTTGCTAACTGATTCTACACTAACCAGACTAAGAGAATGAGCAGCACACGGCCCATAATTAGCAAATTTATTATTTTTTTTCTTTTAGAAGGGCTTGCACACCATTATATCGACCGGACATATTGGCAGCGTTGTCAAATGACTATCTCCTACAATTACCCAATAGCAGTCCACATTTGTTTTTAAAAATTCTTGTAGAGAATTAATTCACGTTCTTTATGAAGTTTATAAGTTATAAGTATCTAAAGCTCACCCCCCCCCCATTCATCAAAACTGAAAATTTTATTCATATATAATAACTTTATTTTTTTACAGCACTATTTAAACTTTTATTATAAAATAATAAAACGTTTTAACTTTATGTATATGCTTTTTACTTCATTGTGAATATTCTTTTGCTTACTATCTCGGGTTCCACGAGATAATTTTATGCTCGTTAGTTAGCACAATGTCTTGCAAAAACTTAGTTTTCTAATGGAAAATGCATCTTTTTACATTTGTGGAAAACAACACCTATAATGAAGGAAAACGAACAACACATTTACAGAGTTGATGTTAAAATCTAAATTTAAGCAAGAACAGCTTCTAAAAATTTTAAGTTTCAAATTCTCACTCATGCAAAATACACGGGGTTTCTCACGCATCTATTAACATTTTAATGCCATTCAGAACATTGTATTTAGGTGAAATATATTTCTCAATGTAAGTGGGGTAACAAAAACAAAGTATAAAAACAAATTAAATTCAGAACAAGTAATGCTATTGCACTTTATCTCAACAGACCTAGACTACGACAGTTCGTGTGAAAAAAAAGGAAGCACATATCTCAGTTACTAAATATAATGCATGGATAGGTAACGAATCATATATTAATATTATTAATGAGTAAATTATATTAACAAAATTAGATTAGAATTTTTTTAATAATAAATGCAAATGTGATTTCTGTAATTGCTTTTACATGAAAAGCCTGTAACATGTTGATCTAATTTAAATATTACTTTGAGACATATTCTTCGGCGTATGTGTATGGAATGGGGTTCTACGAAAACACTTTCTAGTTCTAGGGATTCCACAAAAGCACCTTCAAGTTTTAGGGTTTCCGTGAGTTCAAATTTTGAAGACCACTGTCCTAAAGGAACACTGTAAATACACAAAGTCTCGTCCCCAAATGAATTTCTTTAGTCATAATATGCTCTCCCCTCGCAAAACAAACTTATTTTCTTTTCGTGTTAACCAAACTAACATTGAGTTTTATGTTCAATAGAATTTTTATGATTTTTTAAGCAACTTGCTACGTGTTTCCAATCAGAAAAGCCGTTGTGTATTGAGAATTTGTTTTAGAAAAAGTTAGCAGGTCCCAAACAAAAAAAAACACTACCAATACTAGTTGAATAACATAGCCAAAAAAAAGATCTTTCCATTTTTACGTTTTTTAATCAAATGCTTATTCGCGAAAAAGATCTCTTTGTCCTTTATATTCTCTTACCGAAACAGAATATATATTGTTTGGATTTTTATTTTGAAAATAACTCATTTTATGTGAAATGATATAATCAATAAAACTATTAATTAGCAATTTAGGCTACGAACCCACGCGTCAACGTATATCTTAAACTCAAACCCAACTTTTTGTAAACACTTTTCGGTCGGGACATTACTGATGTCCTCTGGCTGAACAATATATTTTTTCAGAAGGCTGCTGGTCATTGAGATCTTTCATATTTTCATCATTAATATTTGCTTATTGTGTTTCTCCGTTTTCTTTGGCTAAGTTCCATTCCCTTTCACTTCAGTCGCGTAACGTACAACTGCGCATTGCGGGGAGCCCCAAGGTTCTAGGGGCCTAAAGCCTATGTTATCTTATGGTTTTTCAATTTTTTGTAAGATCTTATGTGAGGCCCAAAACCTGACTTTGTAGGGGTGCCCTAATATTCTCATTTATGCCATTGTTTCACTTGTTAATGTATCTGCGTATCTAGCGCAATGTATCTTATTACTTTCTTCCATTGTAAAAAAAGTTGAAATTCTGACACATTTAATTTTTCCTTTTGCTCGATTTAACAGTAATTTTCGTTTTTCTTCTCTACTTTTATATTTTCTGCCAGACATATTTATATTGTTAACCGAGGATTTGATTTTTCTGAAAATAAATTTAAAAGTTTAGGTCATGAAATTACGATAACAACCGACTTTACTTAATAAACTAAAAACATTCTCTAACAAATTTTTACAAAACAATATAGTATTTTTCTGAGACAATTAAAAAAGTACCTGGTTTATTTAAAAAAATAAAAAATCATTGTCTATACTCGCTAAAACCTATAACGCTGATTATTATTATTTATTGGTCCATCACCTTAAAAAGGTTTTTATAAAAATATATTTTGGAAAATTATTTACCCCACTTTAAATAAATACTGTTTTTCGTTGTCATTCATTATTTGTTGTTGCTACCTATAATTAAAAGAACCGATTTATATTAAGAAAATCAAGACCACTTTATTTTTTTGTCCATAATATTCGCGGGAAATCTTCATAATCCACATAAAATGACTGTTATTTTTTCCATTCTGCAGAAGTAATTAAGTTACTCATCACAAATTTTACACTCATCTCAATACAACAAGCGTAATTTTCTTACTCATCACAATACAACATACATATCTATGGGAAATCTTGATGTTTTCAATCTTTGAAAAATTTTGAAGATACAGAAAATATTTAATCATAACTTCCCAATATCTTCATACTTAAATAATTTAGAAATGTGTATTGGTATTTTTTTACTTGAAACTTGAATAAACAGATACCTAAGCATATTTCAGTTTCAGGTATTATGCACAGGACACAGCACCAAGTCTCAGTATATTATTGTAACTTAGAATTCTTATTGCACAAAAATAAATGGATACAGAAAAATGCCACTACGTTTGTATAAGTGCTCGATGCTCGTTGGCGCCGTCCTATGATAGAGCCTCTGTATATTAATTATTAATTTCCGTGTGTTCGGTGGTAGGGCGAGAAGAACAAAAGTAAATTGCTCAATTGCTCTTGCTCTCGAAAATAAAAATACATTTTGATATGGTATTTCGAGTATTTTATTTTTGATTTGTATTTTTTACTGCTTTATTATTTTATTACTATTTTAATTGTAAGCCTCTTTTTCTGTTAGTTATCTTCAACGGGGAACGGGGCCCCTTGGAACTCGGGGGGCCCTGGGCTGCAGCCCATTAAGCCCATACGTAGATCCGGCCCTGTACTGGATGGTGATGTTTAGTAACAAAAAAGAAATAAGAAAGGTTTACTCCAATCAAGGATAAAATAAATCTCTCTTTCACCTATAGATTCTATTGATCATAAAATTGTAGTTTTAAATTGCTCAAATGATCAACAAAGATTCCAGCAATAGTGATTTTTCTTTTATTTTTCGTATATCGGACAATTTATTTCTTAATAAAAATAGCGTAGGTAGGGTTTCTTTCCCAGATTCCCGGAAAATCATAAGATTTCCATTTTTATTCCCAGGAATGACACGCGGCTGATATGTTGTTGTTGTTGTTGTCGTGTATGACAAAGTGCAAAGGTATTGTATATAACAAAATAAAGATAAAAAAATGAGTCAAATATTGCCAAAGGCTGAATCACTGCCGTGGCAACATCCATGGCACGATCCGAGTATAGGATGTCCATGCTCTGTAGTCATTGTCTATTTTAAGAAGGGCACCAACAATGGAAGGTCAGTTAAAAAGATGTTTGGATCCAGTTGCTTGCCTGGGCAGTGCTGCATTCCACATATGATCTGGATCCATCAGGCAGAATCTTCATGCCCTTAAAATGTTTTGTCCTTAGTCTGGTTATTGTTGTTGTAATTATCGGCTATAATTTAATTCTGGCAGCGAGAATTTTTTCGTGGTTTGAGCAGAGCTTTTGTTTGCAACTGCGTTGGCATCAAAGACCGTAGTCGAAGAAGTCACACGTTCAAGGGCTTCATTGGCAAGGAAATCGGTCATCTCGTTCCCCTCGATGTCAACATGGGCCGGGATCCACTGGAGGGTGCATGATTTGCCCAATGCACCAATAGAAAGTAAAAGAGAGTTGATTTCTTGGGTGAGTCCCATTTTTCCTTTCATGATGGCCTCAAGAGCGGATCTACAATCGGAGAGAACAATGATGCCGTCGGAATTAGCGATATCTGTCCATGTAAGGTAAATATCTAGGCTGTCCTAACTGCTATGAGCTACACGTGAAGTTGGAAGCAATTTGCCCTGCGGAGACCTTGTGCTTTGAAGTTGTATTATCTGGGGGTATTTAAGAAAGACACCAGATCCACCCTATTGCACTCTGAGTCTGAAGAACCATCAGTGTAGGCAATTACTAAACGAGACCTCATAAGACTGATAATTGTGTCCATGCCTTTTCTTTTAATTGTGTCCTTAGATTCCTTTTTCGTACAAGGCTCAGAAGTTCTAAAAATATTTTGGCAGAGGGAGGTGGTTTGACTGGAAAACAAGGTTCTTGAATGATGTCAAGCTTGTGTGATTCAAGTTAATGTTGTTTCTGATGTCTTTATCAAACTGAAGTGTTGAAGATATTTTCAGCCTATTCTTAGCTGTCCAGGAGTGAAAAGTGATGTTGGAAATATGTTGTTCACCACAGCTTCTGATTTTGTTTGTAAATTTAATGGTGGCAAGTTTCCTCCTGCCTTTCAATGATGGCAGGCCACACTCACTCTCAGCTGTCACATTATTTGTCGAGGACACAGCTCCGATGATAATTTTGGACGCCCTATACTGAACAGAGTCGATTTTCTCTGTTGAGGTAGAAGCTGATGGAGCCAAACGGGTGCTGCATATTCGAGGATTGGTCTTATAAGAGTAGTGTAGTGTTTAGGAGTGTCTTTGGTTTAGAACCCCAAGTCGAACCGCAAAGTTTTCGAAGAATATTGAGCTTCTTTAAAGCTTT
>BMAO01009327.1:0-28061 GCA_019973975.1 Trichonephila clavata
AGAAGTCATTGGGCTTCGCTGTGCAGATTTATCATTAGATAATCAAAGGTAAAATTTTGATGCTAAACAAGTACTTTTTAAAAAAGTATCCCCCCCCCCACACACACAGATAGTTCTTCAAATGTACTTTTTATATTTTTATGAAACAGTGTAACGTTTCCCCATCGCTAAATGATTATGCATGGGGTGGTTTTGCAATAATAATGTCACATCTCGTTTAGGTTTATTAGAAAACCTTTATGTTTAGGGTTCACACAGCTGAGAAGACATCACAGGAAAGTACACAAAATACACTTAACACTTAATTGACAGACGAGCACAAATGAAAAAGAGGAAGAACTACTACATGTTGTATTGGCTACGAACTACATAGTACTAACTAATAAAGTTATAAAGTTCACGCGGCGCCGCAGGTGGCGCTAGCAGTTCAGTCAAAGTTATGGAACTGTTACAGTCTCCCCCTCTGGCCCTGACGCCGCCTCGGCGAAGGTCCAGGAATTGTCTTTCTTGGCCTGCCTCTTTTACGAAGAGGTTTTAGAGGCTTAGATGATGGATCTTGATGAGGACGTAAAGCTGAGGTGTGATAGACTCCAATAGGAACATCGGGATCTTCAGGATTTGCCACTTCAAATGTGGTTGGAGATCGTTGGCTCAGAATAACATAGGGACCATCTCTGCGTGGCATAAACTTTGACGTTCGTTGTCGGGCAGAACTGCTCAAAGGATGTTTGTTAACCCAAATACTATCACCTATGTTGAATTTATGGCTTGGCATACGACTTTTGTCTGCGTATTTCTTACGATAATCTTGTTTCGATTCCACACGTTCCTTTATTTGTTTCGTCAGGGTGGCGAATCTTTTTAGATATGGAGTAATCTCCGATACAAAGTTATCATTCTGGATCACACTTCTGATGTCATGGTTTATGTCATCAGTGGTCCGAAGTTCTCGACCGAACTGAAGAAAAGCTGCAGTTTGATTGGTGGTTTCGCTTTTATGGGTATTCATTGCAAAGCGAATAGATGGGAGTTTATCGGCCCATTGTGTGTGATCATCTCCAACTAAGATTGCAAGTCGAGGCTTTAAATCTCTATTTTTCCTTTCCACTGGATTGGCTTGTGGATGGTAAACTGGAGTGAACACTTGATTTATATCCAGCAGATAACACACTTGCTGCATGACTGCACTGACAAACTGTGCTCCGTTGTCGCTGAGAATACGCCTGGGTAGGCCATATCGCAAGAAGACTTCTTCTAGAAGAGTGACAGCACATTCTTTTGCTGTAGCATTGAGCAGTGCAAAGAGCTCGACCCACTTTGTTGCGTAATCCTCAACAATTAGAATCCACTTTTTACCGTCAGAGGTTTCTGGTAATGGACCAAACAAGTCTATGGCGATAGTTTCAAAACGTTGACCGTACACTGGAGTCTGTAACAAACCAGATGGTTTCTGATTTGATGGCTTGAACCTGTTGCACTCATTGCAATTTTTGATATATTCCTGAATGTATTTTCTCATTCCAGTGAAATAATATCTCTGAGAGATTCGATGGTACGTACCATCAACTCCATAGTGTCCAGCAGTTGGGGAGTCGTGGTATTCTTGAAGAATATTTTTCCACTCATGAGAGGGATCACTAGCTGGGCTTCTTCTGATTCGGAGTCAGGAGAGTACCGATATAAAAGTCCTTGATTCATTATGTATCCACGTCTCGTCCAATTGGCGTAGTTTTCATCTTTCACAAGGGTTTCAAAGGATTCAATTATTTTCTTAATATCTCCATCTTTCAGTTGTTCCGCTCGTATGTCTGCAGTGCTACGACTAGGCATGTCGATAGTCACGCTACACACTTCACAGAACTCTTCCTTGTGTCCACATACGGGACGGGATAATAAGTCAGCTATGACATTTGCTTTTCCTGGAATGTATTCCATTTTCAGGTTGTACGATTGGAGTTGCAGAGCCCACCTTGCTAGTCTACCTGAAGGCGATTTTAAGGTGAGAAGCCATTTTAGGGGTTGGTGATCGGATGCAACGGTAATTTCTTGGCCCTCAATGTAACCTCGAAATTTGTTAAGTGCCCAAACCACGGCGAGAGCTTCTCGTTCGGTGGTTGAGTAATTTTTCTCAGCAGCAGTTAACAACCGACTTGCATACTCTATAGGATGCTCTTCTTCGCCTTTACCTTGCAAGAGGACAGCTCCTATGGCATGATTACTAGCATCAGTGCGAAGAATGTAGGGTTTCGTGGCATCACTTTGTTTCAGAACAGGAGGACTTGTTAGAAGTTGTTTCAAAGTTTGAAAAGACTTTTCTTCTTCTTCTCCCCAAGACCAGATTCTATTCTTCTTTGTAAGGTTGCTGAGAGGTCTGGCTACTTCTGAAAAATTAGGTATGAATCGTCTGAACCACGAACAGGTTTGAAGGAATGACTGCACTTGCTTACATTCTTGGGAGGAAGCATCTTTCTGATAGCAGAAGTTTTTTCAGGATCTACTTCCACGCCTGAACTTGTGATGTAGTGTCCAAGGTATTTTACCCTATCACAAGCAAAATTACATTTACTACGATTTGCATGTAGTTTGAATAGTAAAAGTCTCTCAAATACAGCTTTGAGGTCAGTAAGATGTTTTTCGAAGGTTTCGGACAGGATTATGATGTCATCAAGATAAGAAAGTATAAGAATGTCACTTAGGCCACTGCGAAATTTGTCAATAAGTCTCTGAAATGTGGCTGGGGCCGTTTTCAAACCAAAAGGCATTCGAAGGTAGCGAAAAGTTCCAAATGGACAAACAAATGCTGTTTTGTCCCTGTCAGAAACACAAACATTCACCTGATGGTAACCTGATTGTAAATCTATAGTTGTCATAAAAGGTGTGTGCTTCGCTTCGTGAAGCAGGTCATCCATTCTTGGTAACGGATAAGAGTCGGCCACTGTCGTAGCATTGAGGCCTCTATAATCGATACAAAGCCGAATTTTCCCGTTCGGTTTTGGAACGAGCACTACAGGGGCTGCATACGGAGATTCACACTCTTCTATGATGTTCTGTTCCAAAAGTTTATCAAGTTCCTGCTTAAGAACTTCTTTCTTTGCTGGAGGTAATCTATACGGAGGCACCGAAACAGGAGGGCTATTTCCGGTGTTGATACGGTGTTCCATAAAAGGAGTGGGCTCTCCCCCTGGTTCAAACACAGTTTCGTACTTTTTTAGCAATGTTCCCAGTTCATTTTTCTGGTCAAGCGTTAGACATTTACCTTCATCATCATCACGCAGTAAGCATGTATTTTCCTCAAGGTTAGGTCTGCTTTGGACTTCTTGAATAATTGCTTCTTTAACAAAATCGTAGGTTCGATGGGGTGAGTCACTAAAGAACCAGTTGCGATGTTTCAGGTTTAAAACAATGCCAGCTTTCTGTAAAAAGTCCATTCCCAAAAGTGTTCTGTTTCCTTTAGCATAAGGCAAAATTATTAATTGTGTACGGATTACACGTTCTTCAAGTCTGATAACTACACTGGTTGTGTAGACTTCCACCTCGGACTTATGGCCGTCAGCGAGGGACATAGTGATTTGAGTCTTTTGGAAATTGGCTCCTTCTTTTTGTAAAAGGAGATACAAGGTTTCGCCAGCAATTGAATGACTGGCTCCACTATCGGCGCATGCAGTGCCCCATATGCCATTTACAGCTAACTTCAGCACCGCACTTTGATTTGGAGTTAAAGAGCATGTGAATGCAAACTGATGTTGCCAAAAGTTGCTGAGTCCTTATTCACTGCTGGTTTGCAATTTGGACATCTGGGTTTTGTAACCCCTGGCTTACCACAACCATAACAAGATACAGATGGCCTATCTGATCTGTCATCAGTTTTCAGTTTATCACCTCTATTGAAAGATGAAGTAGGACCGGCTTGGTTGGTTTTATCAAATCTACTATCATATGAATTTCTTTTGGAGCGTAAGGTTTAGAAGAATTTTCTTTTGAGTTGACAGTCTTTTTTACTGAAGTAGTATTTCGAATGAGGAAATAAGCATCCAATCTGTCAGCTAAGTCTGAAGGTGACACCCATTCTGACCATTCATGCATGAAGTGTTCTCTTGTTTCGGGAGGTACATGTCTTTTAATTTGGTCAGATATGATTAGGTCTTTTAACTGTTGAAAGTTGACAATTTTCAATTCGTTCAACCATCCTTCGAAATAACTTTTTATTTCAAAAAAGTAATCTCTCCATGTGTTCTCTTGAACTTTCTTGTGTTGCCGGAAAAGTTGTCTAAATTTTTCCGCGGAGAGTTTGAATCTCTTCAAAAGCATTTCTTTGACATGCGTATAGTCTTGCGCTTCTTCTTCGGATTCCCTAGCGATGAGTGTGGCTAAGTCACTTGGCAAGGCTCCAATTAAATATGCAACCCATTGGTTATCAGGTACTTTTAAAAATTTTAATTGTCTCTCAAATAGTTTGAGAAATATAGCCATGTCGTCTTCTTTCGAGTTAAATCTGGGAATCAGATTCTTCAATTCTAATTTAGGCTGCTCCGAGATATCAGGGTCGTTACTTTGCGGAACTCCACTCATTTTGGCTTCAAGTTGCAGTTTCAATTTCTGCAACTCAAAATCCATTTCAGCCTTTCTTCTTTCCAAGTCAGCTGCCTGTTCGGCTTTCTTTCTTTCTTCTTCTTCCGCCTGTTCGGCTTTCTTTCTTTCTTGTTCTGCTGCTTGTTCGTCGTTTTTAATTTTTTCGAGCCGTTCCTCAATTATATTCGTAAATAAATTTTTTATAGAAGCTTCTTCGTATTTTTCAGAATTTACAATCAAATGTTTTATGTCTAAAATTCGTAAATCTTCACCCACAGAGAGTCCCATTTCCCAAGCCAACTTTCTCAAATCCTCTTTTTTTCCTTTCGTGAGAAATGCCATACTTTCTGTGATAAAGTTCAGTTCGGAAAAAAAAAGTTAATGAAATGGTTTTCTTTTGAGAAAAAAAAAATAGTATTTTCCTAACACACTGAAGCTGAAATCAAAACACTGAAAACTTTCATTTAAGAAAATATCAAAAGAAAATAAGAGTTATAAAATCAAGTTAGAACATAAAATGCATAATAAACTTGTACACACAGGTTTCCCTGAAGAAATATATTGAATTTATAAGAACCAGATAATTCTCAAATGATTACAACATTTCACAGTATATCTCAGAGAAAAAAAAAGAATATATAATGAAAACACTTTTCGGTCGGATTTATATTCCAGCTGGGGAAAAAATACATTACTCATCAAACCATAATAAAAGTAACAAAAAGATGGTTTTCAATCTCCTTTTCTTAGTATCAGCACAGCGGATGTTATGACTAATTCAGCGCAATTGAGTGATCATAAATTAGTGCGCGGAGAATAAAATTAGCTTACTCGAGCAAAACGAAAAAAAACTTACGAAATGTTTCAGTTTAAATGAGATTACATATGCATGCAAATAAAATAACATAAGAAATACGATTACACTTGCAAAAGAATTATTCTTGACAAAATGAATTTTAAGAATTCCAATTTAGAGTATTCAGTTGAAATTCGTTTTAGTTAGAAAAGATTATTAAGAGCTCTTTTGTGATAACGGAATAATATTTCACAAAATATTAATAAAATGTTTTCACAATGGAAAACCAGACCTCTGAGCACTAATCTGCTTAGGTATACTTATACACAAGCAATTAATAAAACTTTTCAATAATTTTGTTTAAACACAATTATGCAATAATGACGTACGCTTTAGGTAAATTCAGATATGAAAATGCATTCAAATATAATGTTTCAAAGTAATTTCTTTTTAGAAATAATAATTAAGCAATGGACTGCTTGCGACACATAAAACATACAAATATGTGAATATATGTAGATAAGAAAAGTTTTTTCTATTATTTAAGTATAGTTCTAATTAAAATAAAAGAACAATTTTTCAAAACAAATATATTTTGTCACCTTGACAGTTTAAAATTTAAGAATAATTAAACTTCAAGATGAAATTTCCTTTTGATTCGAGATGAATCGTTAAAATTACAATTATGTTAACAAATAAAGAACATTTACTTTGAAAATGTTAATTACTTTCGATTCGAGATGAATCATTGAAGCACAATTCTATGTAGAACTAACTCTTTAACATTAAAAATAAAGACAACTTTCGATTCGAGATGAATCATTGAAGTAAAATTCTATTTAGAAGATACAGAATTGTTTACTTTTAACAAATCTACTTTTGATTCGAGATGAATCATATATGAATGGTTTCAAAACAATATTGTCTTTAAGACAATAACGATTCAAGGAATCGTTAATTTTTTTTTTTTTTTTTTTTTGATGAATTTAATTCAATAGGATCAAGGTGATCTTAGAAATCAAAAGTGAAAATAGTACTTATCCAAATATGATATCCTTTTGCTCAGCTGGGCCTCACTGGGCGCCAGATTTGTGACGTTTCCCCATCGCTAAATGATTATGCATGGGGTGGTTTTGCAATAATAATGTCACATCTCGTTTAGGTTTATTAGAAAACCTTTATGTTTAGGGTTCACACAGCTGAGAAGACATCACAGGAAAGTACACAAAATACACTTAACACTTAATTGACAGACGAGCACAAATGAAAAAGAGGAAGAACTACTACATGTTGTATTGGCTACGAACTACATAGTACTAACTAATAAAGTTATAAAGTTCACGCGGCGCCGCAGGTGGCGCTAGCAGTTCAGTCAAAGTTATGGGAACTGTTACAACAGGAAATTCAGCCGTTATTGATTTATTACGTATAGGTGTGACATAATTCCTCATTAAAACATTTTTACGAGTTGCATCATGAATAGAAAATTACATTAATGCAATGCATTTTAGAAAAATAAGTATAGTTAAATACGTTTAACGCGGAAACGCTTAGGTCGAAATATCGGTTCACACGAAATAATACAATTGTCCCGAAAAGCTACTATACATTTTTTCTCTTAACGCGAAACAAAAATCATTTAACACGAAACAATTTCCCTTGAGGGAATGAACAATATTCGGAAAACAACAGCCGCGCAGGCGAGATTTAAGAGGGGTGTGAAATGAAAGAGTGGTTGTTTCACATGTTTCGTAGAAAGCAGACGAACTTGACTTAGAAATAACCTCCGAATAGCTTGTGACAAGACAATTTTGCTTATCTCAGCTATTTCTCCCTCTACCCAACCAAACGCTGCATAAAAACATCTCATTTCTTCTCACATCAGCTGGCTTTGGAATTCGGTGATGAGTTCATCGAGAGAGCGATTGCGATTAAAAATCAATGAGTTTGGTAGACGTTTTTTGTTTCTATTTTAGAAGAGTTTTTTTGCGATCACACAACGGCAAAGAGCTTAGGGTGAAAACAAACAGCTATCCCACTTAAAATATAGGTGGAGCTGCTTAAGTCTGTTGATCAAAAACAGAAGACGAAAACGTTGTATAAATCTTGGTATTGCCAACTCTACTTTTTCAACAATAATTAAAAAGAGAGAGAGAGAAAAATTGTATGATAATGTTTAGTTTTTAATAAATACATTCATATACACATATTTATGTAAATAAAATGTACTCTAATAAACTTATTTTTTTAATATGTGTTTATTTTGTAACATCCTCTAACACGAAATTCTTTTAATACGAAAAAAATTTTTTCAATCCACCCAGTTTTGTATTCAACAATTTTCACTGAATATTAATTCTGTGAGTAACAACGAGGAAGAAAGAAATATGCTCACACTGTAATTGAAATAAAAAATATAATTATCAAACAATTTATTCACAGAAATTTACAAGCATGCGCATGCTGTAGTAATGAATGATGTACATAAAATCATACCAAATTAAAATAACTTAATTGTGCAATGGATTCTACTCTTTTTTTTTGTGTGGCCGTGGTGAACGACTATCATGATCGCGAACGTGTGATCCGAAGTTCTTTCTTCAAATCGTGGTTTATCTGTCATACTGCCACTTAAGACCCCTCATGTAGTAGATGTAAGTATTTCAGTGGGCTTCTGAACTGTGACCCAGTTCTCAATTCCATATCTGATAAGCGTCGATAGTGAAACGACTAAAGTTGGTTTTTAGTTTTCTGCGAAATACTCGATGGCGATTGGTTGCTGTAAGGTGATCCGGTAAGCGTGCCAAGAGGTTAGTGTATGAATTCGTAGCAGGGTGATTTTGACACGAGAGAGAACTTAAAGGCTGCTCTCTGGTTGAGGATGGGGGTGAGGATGATGGCACTCATTCCCCTTCGTGCAGAGGGGCTGGTGCATGTTTTATCTGTGGAAGCTCATGTAGTAATGGAGTTGTGACATTTTCGCGTCACACAGCTGAAAAGTTGGCTTTTTCTTGGGGATAGGATAGCCGCTATCTTTTTCACACGTGCACCCTTAAAATATTGAAAGGTCTTGCCTTCTGTCATCGCCCCGGAAAACTTTGAAACCTTGAGAAACCTCCAAGACCCGGATGTAATGCGAGAGTAAAGGGCCGACAGCTACTATCCCTAAATCCTAGAGAGGGGAGATGAAGTCCATTGGAAAACATTGAACAGAATGGTTGTGATCTTCTCCCTGACAAACATCAAATTCTTGAAACTCTAATGAACTGCACAATTTTTTAATAACTTCAGTGAATATACCGTAATCAATATCTGTGACGAAAATAAACCAAATATTTAAATTAATAAATCTAACCATTATTTTAATCAAACATCTGAGTGAGAAAGTTAGGAGAGTGGGATGTCACAGCTCAGGAATGGCCACTCCTCTGTGGCTCAAAACTACGAGGTCCTTCCTCATAATCTATCATGTTGCTTCTAAGTGTAATGTTAATAAACAATCAATGAGAATTCTTCTTTATGGGGAAACAGATTCTTAAATTTGTTACGCAATGTGTCTGGAGAGAAAGCATCAACCGTTTCACACAGAACCAACAAATACATACAGGGCATTGCCAAATTCGATCCAAATTCAGAAGGCGGTGATAAAAGGCAGCATGGGATGACAAATCAACATAGAATATGGGGTCGCAAACAACGTATCTTTGATGAAAATCGCGATAATAGTAGTCATCAGATGGACGAAGAGCCAGACAAGGGGAGTGACCATACGATTGAAGGGATATGGAGTGCCGTGATAGGGTTGAAGGATCGCGCATGTATACAAATTTCCCACTTCTTCTGGAGTTGCTGCAGGTAATAACGGCCACTGCAAACCAGAACGTGTGGTTCGCGCACGATAGTGCTACAGCATATTTTTCGATTCACCCCATGCTATATATCCCTGGAGTTGGATAGGATGTGATGGACCTGTTGTTTTGCCTCCACGCTTCCCTGACCTCAATCCTATAAATTTCTCATTTTGTAGCCACTTTAAATCGCTTGTGTTTTGCGGAGGATCTCGCGGTGAGGATCGTTGTAGCTTCAGCTGACATTGCCAGCCGGATTTACTTGAAGGCGTGCGACAATAATTCATCCGTCGGTGTCGTATGTGCTATGACTTACGGGGCTGTAACTTCGAACAATTCCTGAGACAATCTCTTGTCGTTGTATTTCTGACCTCGAGCTGTGATGCGTTGTTCGTATTATACGCATGATTTTCGTCTACCCCTTTTCATTCCACTCGACTTTATACCCTTCATAACTGTTTTCGCAAATTACTCCGACTAAGCGTGGTTTGCTACCCCATGCTCTATGGTAATTTGTCGTCTTCATGCTGCCTGCTATCACCCCTCTGAATTTTTAGGTAAAGTTAGGCAACACCCTGTATAAGGTAACATCATAACAACATGTCTGTAACTTTTTTCTTGTTTCATCTTTCTTTTTACGTGTAAAAGTCAGTTGCAAATACATACCTCAAAGAAAGATCTTAAATAGATTCAGCAGAGAGTTGAGCTTTCAGATGTTTAATTTTTTACCATAATCGCATTATTTAGTGATTATGTTCTTTCTGATACAATAAATGAACTAAAAACAAGCTACACACGTTTAAAAAATTAATTATTTCAAGGATACATAAGACATTTTATGCAAATGCTGGATGCTTTGTATGTTGCTCCATGTTGGAGTTTCAATAATTCACCCATTCTGTTGTATTTTAATTAATTCATTTGATTTTGTTTGAAATTAGATGTTCTTATTTTTGTGGAATGTTTTCTTAGTGATTCATGCTTTGAGTCTTTGGATATGCAATAATTTATCAAATGTCTGAAGTATTTAAGGCGTAAATATTTTATTGTATATGTGGTACGTGTATTTAATATCACAAAATTCTGAAAAGTACTCCATTTGATTTTACAATCTTAGAAATAACTTAACATTTTTACGAACTTATAATAGTTATTAAACAAGCAAATTTATTTTTGGAAATTATTATCGTAAAATCATAAGAATGCACCTCAATCTGAAGCTAAAACACCATTGCATAATAGACTTCAGAAAATAAGCTTTAAAAACTCTTAACCTAAAATAAGTAATGTTTTAAGTAATTATGACGAAATAAGAACTAAGATTGAAGTACAAAGGCAATCAACTTAAGCATTTTATGGTAAATTTTATTTTTGACGTACTAACACTGTCTTATTCTAATTTTTAGTATTTTTTACGAAATGCAATTTTAACTTAAAATGTAAAAAAAAAATGATGAGGTATACATTTTATAAAAACCTTACTATTAAAAAAATACATTTTTCGAGATAGGAAGGATAATAATATATTTTTAGTAAAAATAATCATTATAGTTGGAATACACAAAGTACAAATAACAAAATTCCAGAATTGGTAACTCTTTTCTCTCTCTCTCTCTCTCATTATTTAAATCTGTCTGTAAATAAAATTAAACATTAAAAGACTCAGTTGAGTAATGAAATTAAGCACCAAAATAGAATTTGGGCCTTTTGTATGCCTTGAATTCTAAATCAAAATGAAATGAGTTTCTTAAAAACTACACAATGATGTTTTTTTTCTTACTTACAAAATTTTAAAAAGCACATTCAAAATTATTCCCTAGAAAAACTGAGCAAGACTGCTTTCTCTGTGTCGTCTTATGTTTCACAACTTTCTTTTCTTCTTAAACTTTCTTATTGTAAAGCTGTCCTTTTCTTTTATCTAAAGTCGTTACCCTTCCCCTTTTTTTTATTCACCCTTCTGGTCTAATTCCCGATTCCTTTTGCAAAATTTCCCAAGAGTGTCACTTTCTTAAACGACTTTTGTATCAGTAATATCGAGGCAAATAATGTTCCTCATTGTCTGCTTGTTCAGCCTAATTGGGGAAGAAAAGAAAACATTTCCCGCCTTTTTATTTAGAATTTTATTCTTTTACCGTCAAGAGAATTTAAGAAAAGAACGATTTTTAAAAGAACCTCTTTTCAAACTATAGAGCTAAGGATACTTATTCTCGTATGAATATGCTGAGAGTCATTCAAGAGTATTATGAGAAAGAGAGAAAAAATTTACGAAATGACAAAGGATAAGCAAGAAAAAACTGGATTATTCTGGTTTTTTAGTTCGTCATTCTTATTTTTAATCTGTCATCGAATGATTTTCGTCTGTTCTATCAATTTATTTGGTTGGTGCTTGTGACATGTCAGATTTTTCTTACGTGTGAGTGTTTGTCTCCTTGTATTCGTTATGCTTTGGTTTCTAGCATAACCTCGTTCTCAGTCGTATTGTCCATTGCCAGTACTTTTCAACAAAGATTTTCTCAAAAGAGTTTCATTTTCGTATTTGTTTCAAATTTAGAAAGGATATATGAATTCAACGGATATTCGTGCAGTTTTTATATGAGTATTAAAAACAAAAGAAAAAATTCAGCTGTTTTGAATCTTTCGGTTTTTAACGCTGAACAGGATTATTGTGGAAAGATGACAAAATGAAACTGGGGAGTAATTTTAGGATTGCGAAAAGGCGTCTTGTTCACTTAATTCGCAAGTTCGAAAAAGATAATGAGTTATATCAAAATTATAAAGACGTATTAGAACAGTAAATTAATGGGGCTGTTGAACAATGTTCAGGTAAATTAATCCAGAATGTCTATTTTATGCCTCATAGACGTGTGTTAAGAGACGATAATTAACTACTACAGTTAGAACAGTATTCTATGCTTCTTCAAATGAAAAACACTTAAATTCAATAAATGACTGCTTACAACTGGGTCCAAATTTAAATCCGAATATTTTGATATAATAATTAGTTTTAGAACATACAATGCTGCATTTTGCGCTGATTTAGAGAAAGCGTTTTTACCAATTGGGATTAAAGAAGAGGATCAGGATTATTTAATTTTTTATGGTTTAGTGATGAAAAGGGCAATTTAGAAATTTTAAGATTTACGTGTGCTGCCTTTGGCGTTACCTGCAGCCCTTTTATCCAGTCGCAGACACCAAATGATGAATACAGTTCAGTATCATGCAGATTCGTCTTACGTTTTTATAAGTCAATTAATTCAGATCAAGTAATAACTTCAGTTTAAATTAACAAACTTCAATAAGTTATAAATATTATTACCAATTGTTAATTGGTTCAGAGCTGGATATAGCGCCGGCCACTCGTTTCATAAGGTACATCACATCTAGTAAGCACTTTAATAAGTACAAGGGGGAGGGTTACAACAATTTTTCGGGCATTAATAATCATCGCCAAGGGACAATGAATTGAGGTTTTAACAAGTATAAACATGGTAATGATGCTGCAAACAATATAAATGAGGTATTTTGGGAGACTATCATTAAGAACCGAAAATTACAAAATTAGTTTTAAGAATTTTGGTCTGGCGATTTTTCCTTACGAAATAAACCACGTGAAATACCCTCGAAAAAACTGTGAAAAATGATGCTCTGGAAGCATTATTGGAAACGAATTCAACTGTATTTTATATACTGCCAGTACATTAATAAAATACATGAAAATTTTAAATTATACATCCTTTACTTATAAATTGTCATGGCCCAATTTTCCACAACTCTTGATACATACGTCATATAAAACAATTGCGAAATACAATGAATTTAAAATATGATTTTTGTAGCATCCAGCCTATTCACCGGATCTTTCACCAAATGATTTTAATTTTTTAACATTTTGGACAGTTTTTACGGGCTAAACAGTTTGGAAATGTAGGCAGTCTGAAAAATTCCATATTAGAGTGTATTGATTCTAAAGATCAGAATTTCTTTAAGATAGGCATCTGTGTATTAAATTCTTGTTAGGAAAGATGTATTAAATCAAATAGAACGTATTTTGATTAGATAAACAGCTCAGAAAAATGATAGGCTGTTTTATGCCAGCTCAAGTGTTGTTCTCATCGCTTGACCATGGTTCAAAATTACGAGGTCCGTCGCCAAAAATTGCCATTACTTTTTAGTGCGACATTCATGTTCACTCACTCACTGAAAACAAGTTGGTAAAAATTAAGCAGAATTTAAAAAATTACATGTAACAAACACTTAAGAGAACCAGGATATCATATACTTTCAAAAAATCGATTTTTCAATTTTAGTTCTAAACAATAGTGCATATTTTTCTGAACCTAAAAATGTATAATACTTATATGTTTGTTGATAAAATAGCCCTAAAATATGAAAAATAAAAATGTAAACAAATGACCCCACCCCTTTTGATCCTTAGATTTTCACTTTTTCTGAGAAAAGCATATTTTTTTGCATTTAGGTACATTTTTTAAAAAAACTATTGCACTATAAGATTTCAGATTTTGTATACTTCTATACAAGATGCCTATGCATATAGTGAACCTAATTTTTTTTCTATTAAAATAGTGCCTAAATTTTTAAAAATGGTTTTATGCATAAAAAAAGCAGAAAATAAAAATTTTCCAAATTTCAGAAAGTTTCATAATTTTTTTAAAGAAACTATACTAAATTTTCACTAAAAAAATAGGTTTACTGTCTTTTTTTGTATTGTTTTATATATGTGTAAAAAATATTTTGCATAAAAAAAGATACTTTTTTAAAAAATGGTACCTAAACAAAAGTATGTATTATAAGAAATTAAGTAGGAAAAAAAACTTTTGAACTAAAAAATTATTTTTGTAGTTATACAGAATAATTAAATTATCTTTATTAAGAACATAAAATATCTAACTTCTATTGAAAATTTTAAAAGATATATGTCCCATAAACGAAGGGTCTTATTTTTGGCATTTTACACTTCCGAGCATGTCCTGGTTTTCTTAATACCTAGAAAAATAATGCCTACTATAATGAACGGATGCCCCGTTTATTAGTGTTTGGGAGTTAGAATAAAGATCAGCCATAGTCAGAACAAAATTCTAATTTATTATTCCTTACTAAATGTCTACACCCCAGAGTAGAAAATGCACCTTTAATTAAGTTTCGGAACAAAAGCAAGATAGAAGATAAATTTAATAATTTCTAAGATTCAATCAACTTACGTTTAGCACTCTTTAATTAATTACCGTAATTCTCCTTTCTCAACAATTCGACCTCTGGTCGATATTATTCAACTATAACTTATTAGCTCAATTGTCAATTAACAAATCATTAAATATTAAGCAATTAATTTTCGAGCCGCTCTCGACTAACTTTCCATTACTTTGTGTTATATAATCATTAACTTCTATCATCTACCTCCTAACCTCTCTCTCGCTCGAACCTAAAAGTTAATGCTTAAATATAAACCTTGATTTACATAAACTGCATCTTCTTCCTAGTGAGAAAGTTTTCAATTGAACAATATTGAAAGAAATAGTTTTTCCCAAGAGGATGAGAAGGTGGCTCGCGAATAGACTCGTAACACTACAAAAACATCGAAACTGTTTCAATATAATTATGCAGAAAGAAAATCTGGGTTATTCTTATTAAGGTGACCAAATTAAAATTTTATACAATTTGAATAAGAAATAGTTAATCGGCATTTGGTTTACACTTTTTACGTTTTTGAATTAACAAGATAAATATATTAAAACAAAATCAATACACGATTATCAGATTTAAATATTATTAATTTTTATTATTAGAAGAAATCAAAATATATTACAGTATTGTATCATTTTCAAGAGAATATTAGACATAGGATTTTAAGGTATCCGACTACTTGTCACAACTTTTTTTTAAAAAAATGGAGATATGGGGATTTTTTTCATGGTTTTTAGATTTGTTTAGTACATTTTAAGAAAAATATGCTAAATTTTAGAATATAAAAAGAAATTATTATTACAAAAATGGGTAAAAATTTTCGAAGAATAACATTCTGTACCAAAAGTTTATGAACACATTTTCAATTTTTTGATAAATTGCTACGTTATTCACTTTTAAAATGACCTTCAGGATAAGAGATATTTTAATTTTTACAAAAACTAGAGCACTTTATCTTGTTATTATACAAAATTGCTTAAAATAACCGTAATTATATTGACATTAGGGACTGTAAATTTTGTAATAAAACAGTGATTGATAAAATCTGAAGGTTAAAACACTTCTACTATTATACAAAATGTACACAAAAAATTTTAGTTAATTATTTGCAAAACATTTTTAGCAATCACTGTCCCTTGTGAACATTTAAAAAAAAACCACATTTCGAGTAAAACGCGTTTTAACGTATGACATTTTGCTTTAAGTAAGGGCATTTGCTTTTACTTAAACACTTGTAGTTTTTGTTCTAGTTAACGGAAAATAATGAACTTTTATAAAGCTAATAAGATGGTCTATAAAATAAAATCATAAAATGAATTTTTCAATTTTTGGCAAAATTCACAATTTTAGGGTAGCTGGATACCTTAAAACTAAGAAGATACGAGGACGCTAATTTGGCTCTCCTAAACTCGTAGAATAATGTAAGACGTTCTTTCATCATTTTAATGATCTTTCCACTTGGATTATAAGATTCAGGAGATAGACTAATTGAAGCGTAAAAGATCTTCGCCGACGTTAAAAGCCCCCTAGTTTTTTTATACTGAGTATATTGTGACATTACTTAATCATGAAATAAAGCAGGGATCCGCAAAAATCGCTTTTTTTTTCTCCTCCTTTATATCAACTTGAAGCAAAGAAGTGTAAAATTAATTGTTTGCTTTCTGCTTTCTAGGTCAGATAATGAAAGTATATTTTATTTTATTTTTCAGAGTATTAATCCGTCCTTTGATTGGAATAACAGGAGCTAAATTTAGCTACCACAGTAGCTATAATTAAGTTATAATAATAATAAACTTTTAATATGTAGAGTTTGACCATCCCAAATGCAACGCTATGAAAGAAGTATCTCTCAGGAGTGAATATAAGCTCACACACTATACACCATACGTACACTGTGATAAAGATAATCAAATCATGTACGCTAAAAGCGCCCTCTACAAATATTACACAAAGGAAAAATCTGTTTTCTTGTACTGTGTTTCATATTTTTTGCTTAAAATACTTCAATATACCTCAGTGAAGAATTTGGCAGTCAGTTTGTCACGGGTCTCCATTCGGAATTTTCCAATTAACAAATCCTCTTGGGGAAAAATGGTCTTTAAAATTTAATTTATTTAAAGCCTTCCTGTGAAGAAGAAGATGTGAGTATGCAAATTAAGTTTTGCATATAATGATTAAACTTTCGAGTTATAGAGGAGATTGGGGGAGGATATATATAGAGAGAAAGGTTAGACTGCTACGGTTAGCAGTATTTGATTAAACGTGAAGTGAGGCGTGGATACTACTTAGTAGCTGAATATTGTAATATTAAAGTTTACGATTTGTCAATTAGGAATCAAATTAGATTAGGTTGCCAAGACTTAGAAGGTATTGCTTAGACGTAAGGGACGTTATAATCTTCTCATGTCTCGTCTGTCTCGCTATTGTAATTCATATCTAGAATTTGGGCACATCTCTAGACTTGGTTAATGGATTTAGCGTTGTTGTTGATACTGAAAATAAATTGAAGTTGTTTTGGAATATGGCTAATCTTCCTTACGACCTCCCTACACTGAGGGAAGAGATAGCTCTTCCCTCACAAGTTCATTACGTTTCTGAGATTTGCTTAGGAAGAATATGAACTATGGAGATTACTGATTATTTTTCCTAGAAGCCAACTTTATCATCAACTATCATCAAGCCAACTTTATGAAAACATGGAATCCGTGAATTTGATTTGATTTTAATTTATGATGCTCTGTGAAGCTACACGAGGATTATTGGCGACGGATCTCGTAATTCTGAACCACGGTCAAGAGACGAAACCTAAGCTGGCTCCTCTTATCTCGTAACTTTTATACACGTCACCTTAGGATAACCTTGAGCCTCGATAGATTTAAAATAAACCAGAAGTGTAGATAGATTTAACATTCACCAGAAGTGTAGATAGATTTAACATTCACCAGAAGTGTAGATAAATTTAACATTCACCAGAAATGTAGATTTAACATTCACCAGAAGTGTAGATAGATTTAACATACACCAGAAGTGTAGATAGATTTAATATTCAACAGAAGTGTAGATAGATTTAACATTCACCAGAAGTGTAGATAGATTTAACATACACCAGAAGTGTAGATAGATTTAACATACACCAGAAGTGTAGATAGATTTAACATTCACCAGAAGTGTAGATAGATTTAACATTCACCAGAAGTGTAGATAGATTTAACATACACCGGAAGTGTAGATAGATTTAACATTCACCAGAAGTGTAGATAGATTTAACATACACCAGAAGTGTAGATAGATTTAACATACACCAGAAGTGTAGATAGATTTAACATACACCAGAAGTGTAGATAGATTTAACATTCACCAGAAGTTTAGATAGATTTAACATGTAATGTATTTAAAATGTAATGCATAAGTAGGTGACTCGAATCCCAAATTAATATTAATGGGTACATTATATATATATATATTTAAAATTGAGAGAATTTTTTTAAAATAAATGCAATACTTTTTTCTAATTCCCTTTACATAAAGTGCCTATAACATGTTGATCTTTTTTAAATATTATTTTGAGATATATTCTTCAAAGTATGTGTATGGAATGGGGTTCCACGAAAACACTTTCTAGTTTTAAAGGTTCCACAAAGGAACATCAAGTTCTAGGAGTTCTGTGAGTTGAAAAATTTGAATTCACTGATGTAGACGAAAGTGTTAAGGCATTGCATTTATACCAAGGATGGGCATTAAGTTGATCGTGATCTACCGGGGGACCACCAAGACATTTTAGGGTGACCGACTTTACTATAACTCAAGATGCACATACAAAAAGAAACAGATTTCGGGAACACCTCTGCCACAGTTAGACCGGATAATCGGTTTTACGCAATACATGTACTTGTACTTAAGTAAATGTTAACTTAAGTAAATGTCTCGATAAATGTGTAGAATGGCGCATATACCTTAATTGGAAGAGCACGGTACATTACGATGCAAGCCGTAAAAAAAAAAAGAATTTTCCCCACATATCGACTGAAGGGGAGAATAAACGTCAATGATCAGTTCTTCTTGCGATTGCACGGGATTGGTTATTGAGACATTCCACATCCCGCGCTTCCCCGGGAATTAGTTCTTGAGTTAATTGTTGGGTTGAGTTGATCGAGTCTTGCGATGGAGCGGGAATCAGCAGCGAGCAAAAGTAAATACATACGTCGGGTATCAGATTCATCGGGTCACATATGCGCTCTGCTCGCTACATTGAATACATCCCAGCTCCATGGCCTTACAGTCGCTCTTAGTTGTCCAGATATTCAACGTGATAATTTTGTATTATTTGTATTTTTGAAGTAAAAATAGTAATCTGTCAAATTTGAAAGGAAAGGTACAATGCCGAATAAAACTATTAAGAAAAGAAAAATACAATTTTAATACAGAATGATCACACCTACGACCTTGGATGGACCGCAACATTAATACCTTCAAAACATTAGAAGTAACCATTCCCTGGAAAAGTTCACCTACCTCTGATCTATATTATAAATTAAAAATTTGTTCAGTGAGGTCCATTTACAATCCATAGGTGATGTATCATGAATTCGAGACTTGGTGAAAAAATAAATTGTGTGGAATTACAACACAACTGTTAATAAGTAAATTCAATTAGCAACAGTAAGATTCAACAGAGTTAGTTTAGGTTTTTTTCCCCCATCGCATTGTTTAGAACAGGGGTGGCGAGCTTTTATGGATCAACGTGCCAGTTTTTCTAATGAAATGTTAAATGATGCATAGACGTGCCGTCAAATAATTTTTGACTTGTGATTATTGAGAAACTAATAAAACTAATTCCTAAAAACTCAAAACTCTTTATTTAATATGAAAAAATTCATTTTGCTCTGTATAGAAGTAAATGTTTTAGTTATACGAGTAATTCAAATTAAAGTAACATTAGTGTGACTTCTGTTGCAGTAGATTAGATGACAAATTATATTAGCAGTGTAAGATGTTACTTTTAGAAGAAAGTATGTTGAATTGGAGTCATCTGCCAAACGGTTTCTAAGCAATTCTCTTTGCTCTAATTCCACTTTTTGACAAAAGGATTTGTGTCTTGTTTCAAAATGCTGTTTTACAGACGATATTCTGCATACTACTGTTCCAGAATATAAAACACACACTGCTTTGTGGCTTTTACTAATCATCCCATATTTCCCGGTCCACCAAGTTTGAAGTTTTCTGTTACACTTACTATCTTGCCCTTTTTGTTTGTTCGCTGAACTAACCACGTTAAATAACAGTTATATAAAAATCGTAAAATAACACAAATAAGCCTCAAAATATGTTGTGTCAACGAAATTAGGCTATTCTTTGCGTAGATAAACTTTGCATCATTTGCAACTGTAGTCCACGACGTAACTAAGCAGTGGCTTAACGGAAAATATGAGGACACCCCTGCAAAGTCAGTACTTGGCGTCAGTCAGGCTTTGAACCTCCTAGAACTCTGGGTACCCCAGTAATGCGAGGGTTGGAGGGGGGAGGGCAGTACGTTACGGCATTGTAACTAAGGCAAGACAATAACAAACCAGTGTGCTCTCCACTGCCCCGCAACGGATCATTCACGCTTGTTCGTAATACATCATAATGAACTTTGTTATTTTGAACTAAAATGCAAACCATTTTGATCGTTGGCGTCCCAAAAATATTGTGTCGCGTATCATTAATGGAACGCGTGCCACAGGTAGCCATCCTAGGCCTAGAAGTTTAGAAAGGAAGATTCTAACTCAGGTATATTATAATCAGATATTCTCAAGCCGCCCTTCCGGTATAGTGGTAAATGATGATAACTGCTGTGTTGTAGGACCTGGTTGTAAATTAAGAGTGCTTTTGCAGCATGGGGGTAGTCTCAATAGCCGTCGAGCAGCAAGTACTTCTAAGTGTGGTTGGCGGAAGGGGAAGATATGTGGGAATACTCTGATCACCCCCTGCGTGTTCTCCCTGAAAATTTTGGGTGGGAACGAGCTAAATCGTTCTGTCACCTGTATGGTACTCAAAGCTACGGCTGACGACAGGAGTATGTATAGCACTCTGCCATGATGAATTTCTTGGGCTCCAATCAGGCCTTTGCCGATCAGGTGGCATTAGCAACAACAACAGGGATTCTAATCCCCTAATAATTATTCAAAATAATATTCATGTTAACTACCCAATTTGAAGCTTTAGTTTAAATTTAATTAAGTAAATTAATTAAAATATATAGAAAAACAATACAAACTTTATTTTCAGCAAATAAGTTATATTTCTCTAGTGCCTTGACCCATACAGAAATAATCCGACACTTAATGTTAGCATTGAAAAAGGTTTTAATACACAAGATTTGCAAACTCCATGCAACGAAGGATTAAATACCGTTTATTTTTTCACTGGCATTTCGCTTGGTCCGTGTTTTCCTAATGAAATTCTTTTACGAATCAACGGCAATGGTTCTGTCAAACCGGAAGGCTTCGGGGGATTTAACAGTCGTAACATACTGCTGGAACGCAGGACTCCGTAACAGAAAAACATTCCAGAGGAGGCACTTAAAGTGGCATTTAGAAAGTGTTGCGAAAAATTGTCACTTCCTGAGCTACAGTTAAAAAAAAAGAAAGAAACGAACGCCTCATTGGCTGTGAAACTTCCCCGAATAAGTGCAAATGAAAGCCAATTTAACGTCTCGCTACACACGTTTCGTGGCAGAAGTGTTTGACACGCGCTCTATTTTTAATCACCTCGCAATTGAAAAGCGTCGTAATTGTTTCTCAGCACGCCTCCGCTGGGAATGCACATTATATCTATTTATTTTTGGAAGATGTAAATGAAACTTAATGACAACTATGTGCGAAAAAGAGTTATTGTGGATAAGCCCGTATTCTTTTCAACATTTATTTATAAATTTCGTGACACAATAGAGAAAGAAAAACCGAGTTCGTGTCATGAAAACAAATAAAGTTGATTTGAAATAAGAATTTACGATAATTGTATATATTTCATGCGTATAATTGTAATTCTCTCATCCATTCGCTTTCAGGGCGAATAAATCTATTTTTCAAGGTCGAGGGTCCAAAGTTCACCATTTTGTATCATACCCCAATAGATCACCCAATATATTCTTTTGATTTTATCGATCGTCAGGAACAAAAAAACAGTAAAAAAATTAATTATTCAATAAATAATTATGATTAATTAATGGAATATATTATTAATTACAAGTGTTGATGCTGTTTCTTATCCTCGAAATATCTGACATATGTTAGATCAGCTCCATAAGGTTGATGACCGCTAAAAGATCTAGGGGATTCGATATCAAGATATCCGAATACTTGCGACAACTTTTTAAAAAAAAAAATGGAGGTATGGGATTTTTTTTCATGGTTTTTAGATTTGTTAAGTACATTTTAAGAAAAATATGCTAAGATTAAGAAGATAAAAAGAAATTATTATTACTAAAATGTGTGAGGGAAAAAATTAATAAAAATTTAGAAAAAATAGCATTAATGGGGCCCATTCTGTACCAAAAGTTCATAAACAAATTTTCAATTATTCAATTCTGATGTGTTGCTATACTATTCATTTTTAAAATGACCTTCAGGATAAGAGATATTTTAACTTTTACAAAAACTAGAGCCCTTTATCTTAGTTATTATATGAAATTGTTTAAAAAAACAGTGATTATATTGGTTTTTTCCCTTGAATTTTAGCACAAGCATATTAACATTTTATTTTTTTCTCTAAAACTAATTAAGTTGCTGTAAAATCAATCCCTAAAGTTGCTTAGATCATCCTTAAGAATATTACAAAAAAATTCCAGGTCAAAAATTAATAATTACAAAAGGAGTGGAATTTTAAAATTTTCCAAATTTTCTTCAAAAAATTTAAATTTTAAAAATTGTGTGAATAATATGTAAAATTTTATCTCGTATCATTTTCTTGAATAGAAACATTTTATTAAACGCTAAAATATAATTTTTAAATACATAAATGAAGAAAATTGTTCAAAGGGAACCGAGTCTCTATAAACACCTAGACAAAAAAAGCATTGATTTCTGTGAAATATTTTATGTAAGATTTAGTAAGTAATATTGCATGCTCTGAAACTAAATGGCTCATTTGTAACACCTTTCTTTGAGTATTTCACAAAAAAATATGAGCAGTAATGTGTTTGAGTTCGAATTGCTTTCAAGAAATGTATAAAAGTAAACACTATAACAACTTTCGTTTCGAACAACCACACGGAATTTGGCTATGAATTGCCTTTCCTAGAAAGATATTTTTTATTCGAAAAAATTGGAAAGAAGCGATAACTGTGCTTTTGCTTTATGATATCGCTTTGCATATTATGCCCATCATACAAAGCCCTCCTCCGCTTGAGGATTTCAGATATTTATTGCTCTTACTACTATGCTCATTCTGTGGATACGCATTCAGTGAGAAAATCCTTCCATGCTTCACTATGTAAAGACCTCTTCACACTTTCTCCTGGTACGAGGATATAACTGTCACGTTGCCATTTCCATTTGATTTATAAATCAATATTTATTTTGATTTAAAATCTATCTTCTTCTCAGTGTAGTTCTATGTATCGAAAAAGGAAAAAGATTTATTTCTGTCATTCTTGTCTGTATGCCGTGTCAAATTTTGGAACATAAACAAATTTTGTTTTCCGTATCCACCTTCAAGAAATTTTTGTATACGTTTGTTTTACCTTTTTCTTCACGAATGCATAAGATTGTGTTATTTCGAACATTTCTTTACTTTTGATTCTTTAAAAAACTCTTTAACTCTGCAATTCAAGAATAGAAGTCTATACCTCTTTTAAATTATATATATAATCGTTTAGACATAACCAATTTGACATTATTCCAACATGCACAAGCGCAAATGTATTCACATTATATGTTTGAATACATAGTTTTTAAACAATTAGAGAGACAAATTCTCTTGA
Source organism: Trichonephila clavata (assembly GCA_019973975.1). NCBI lineage: Eukaryota > Metazoa > Arthropoda > Arachnida > Araneae > Nephilidae > Trichonephila > Trichonephila clavata. The sequence continues at coordinate 23,378 of BMAO01009327.1, forward strand.
AGAGTAAACATAAAAAAATAAAACTGATATAGAAAATATGGATAAAATATATGGGTGCTACAGTATTATAAACAATGCTGACTCTCTGAGGACAGATTTTAATTATGAATAAAAGTAGGCTATATTTTTCAATTCCTACTATTAGCTCGCTCTCTCCCTATATATATATATATATATATATATATTTATATATATTTTATATATATAATGACTTCTTCTAATTCTCCTTAACTTACCAGTGAATTATTTTTAGTTCTTTCGCCTCTGACTGTTATATCTTAATTATTGTACGACGCGTAATCTTAATCTTAATCTAATTGCTACCGCTCATTTGCAGCCAATCACGACTCCTGTTATAAAAGAGTCGTACACCTTCACCGCTACTATAAAGCTCTGAACACACGTTACGCGCGCTTCTTCTCTTCTTGTCATCATGTAGTCGCTGCAGCTAGTGTTTGTGTATTTATTTTATGTGTGTATTTTCTTGTGATTCCGCCTATCTGTGTTCGTCATGTTCAGTGTTTAATAAAGAAGAATTGCTTTCCACGAGACTCCTCTTCCATAGTAATGAAAATGCAACATCAACCATATAAGGAAATACCAACACCGGCCACGCTATCAAGATCTTCGCCATAAGTCGTCATCCTTTACTAAATCCATCATTACAACATCGTTTTATTATATATATATGTTACTGCCAAATCGCGAAACAGCCAATATCGCATCACAATGACTGGCCAAAGTCCGATCTTTCCTTGATTTCGGGGTTTGGCCAGCCAGTTCGCGAAATGGCATGGGGCGATCGACCAAAGTCAGAAGAAAAAGGTCATGAGCAAATTTTGGGTGTTTGTATACCGTAATGCTAATGATAATCCATTATAGCTGCCACAGAGGAGTTTTCCGACGAATTCGCCTTTCTTAGGCGCATAGGATCGTCCTTCGGAACAAAGGCCAAGGAGGTACGGTGACCCTAGGTGGGCTGTAGTCTGAAGGGAGAAGTTTTAGTGAGTAAGGATCTCTCAGTACCAGAAACCTAATGGTCTCTTATGAAAATTTCCTCTCCCTTGGAGAAAATAAACAAACAAAAAGATAATCACATTATCGACTGAATTAGCTTGTTACAACGAGATGAACATTTATTACATTTCGAATTGCACAGCAGTTTGTTATTTTTACATCTGCAGCGATTTGTTGAGCACTTGGTAGTGCAACTGCATCGAGTGTTGCCTTGGCCGCCGGTCAGCGATTGTGAGGAGGCAACGGTTCGTAATGATTTTTCTTCTGTGCCCACGAATGACAATGTAAGTAGTTTCTCTTGCAAAATGAAAAACTCACTTCTGGAGTACAGTTGTTTGAGAACACCATGTTCTGTTCCTAGCTTGTAGAAAGCCCCCTACCGAACAGTCTTGCTTCAGCACATCGAACAATGGCATATATCTTGTTCAAATTTTTTCTATACATCCATTCAAAGTAGGAATTGACTTGAAATTTTTTTTATATTACTTCTTAATATTTAACTTAATTTACTTAGTTTAAAAATATTTTAGTAAAAATTAATTTATACTAATTGCTATGCTAGAATATGGCCAGTAATAATGAAGCTTTGAATCAGTATTTTTATCCTGAATTTGGCAAACCTTTTGATGTCTAACATTCCCACTACTTTATACGACAGTCTTTAATGAAATCTAGAATCGAATTTGAAACCCATCAGCTTTGAATCTTGCGATTCAGTCACTCCTACAAACTTCAAAAAATATCTCGAAATTGTGAAAAATAGTAAATAAGAGTGTAACTATATATATATACATTATTGAAAAACATATTTCCTTATTTAAATTGACTTTTTAAGTAAAGAGTTGATTCCTTCTTCTGTTAAGGCGATTTTCTTAAGAAAAAAAAGGAAGTATATGCAGAAAATAAACAAAAGAAAATTCAAATTCATAAACTAGGAAAAAAGCATTTCCATTTTGAGAAATTAGCCTTCTTTTAAAGCCTCAGTCATTGAACAAAACATAAACAATCTTCTCGTTAAGCAGTGTTTACATTCTGGTATAAGTACCTGTTAAATTTACAGAAATCAGGCTTATAACTTTGTAAGTTTCTTACTTTTTGAAATTTAACAAATACTTATGCATGGTTGACTGATTTCTCAACAACTTCAATAAGATGCTCCAGAAACACTGAAAACAAGTTTAAACATATTGATTTTCTTATAAGGAACTAGATATCTATGCAGGTTTGTTTTAGAATGGAATAATAGAGCATATCTCATTAAAGATTTTGGAATATATTTAAGAAATAACTGTTCCTATTTTCAGCAAGCAATCAAAATATTCAGTTTGAAAAAATAATTAGCAACTGTAGCAGTAAATATGGAAACCTCATATTAGAAGGAAAAAAATATTTTATCGAAAAAGATTTTTTATAAAATGATTTTAATACAGAAAGAGAAAATTCTCAAAATTTTATACATATGGAACAAAATGCCCTTTGTGAAGATTTTAACAAAATTTTTGCTAGCAACAAATATTCCCATTTTTGAGCTATTAAACCTACAGACTTGAAATTTGCCAAGCATACTTCTTTTGTTGAGTAAAATTCCGCTAAGAATGAGTTTTGCAAAAATCGACTTCCAACGGTAGTGCGGAGGATTTGTCAATAAAAATTCACGTTTCCGAACTATAAGATCTGAAGACTTTAAATTTAGCAATGATGTTTCCTTTTTTGAATAGGAATATACTAAGAACTTTCCTTTTAAATTAAGAGAAGATGGCTTTAATAAACTTTTTGAATATAATAGAAAACTAAATGTTAGGACTTACGTATAAATAACTTAAAAACAATGCATAAGTGTACGAAATCATGAAAAAAATCAGCAAAGCCGGTGGTTAAAAGCTGGTTAAATATATTAAATACTATGTTAAGAATAAGGATCTATATCGATGATAAGGCTCTAAATACATCTGCTTCGTGCACGAATGAACGAACGTCGTGTAGGAATTGTGAATGAATGAATGCTTATTTACAATTCGCTACATCAGTAATTTAGACTTGAGCATGTAATCACATTCAAGATTTAAATAATGAAGCAATTTAAAAGGTATCAAAAATTCAGAAACTTTAAAATTTAAGAAAATTTTATATACAATAAGGAATAAGGTTGTATAATGATGATAAGGCTCTATATTAATAATAGACATGTTTCGTGCACTAATCGTGAATGAATGAATGCTTATTCACAATTCGCTTCATCAGTAATTTAGACTTGAGCATGTAATCACATTCAAGCTTTAAATAATGAAGCAATTTAAAAGGTATCAAAAATTCAGAAAATTTTATATACAATAAGGAATAAGGTTGTATAATGATGATAAGGCTCTATATTAATAATAGACATGTTTCGTGCACTAATCGTGAATGAATGAATGCTTATTCACAATTCGCTTCATCAGTAATCTAGACTTGAGCATAGAGCATGCAATCACATTCAAAATTTAAATAATGAACTAATTTAAAAGGTATAAATAATTCAGAAACTTTTTAAAATATAAGAAAATTTATAAATAATAAGGAATAGGGTTTTGTAATGAAGATAAGGCTCTATATTAATGACAGATTTGCTACGTGCACTTATTGTGAAGGAATGAATGCTTATTCACAATTCGCTACATCAGTAATTTAGACTTGAGCATGTAATCACATTCAAGATTTAAATAATGAAGCAATTTAAAAGGTATAAAAAATTCAGAAACTTTAAAATTTAAGAAAATTTTATATACAATAAGTAATAAGGTTGTATAATGATGATAAGGCTCTATATTAATAATAGACTTGTTTCGTGCACTAATCGTGAATGAATGAATGCTTATTCACAATTCGCTTCATCAGTAATCTAGACTTGAGCATAGAGCATGCAATCACATTCAAAATTTAAATAATGAACTAATTTAAAAGGTATAAATAATTCAGAAACTTTTTAAAATATAAGAAAATTTATAAATAATAAAGATTAGGGTTTTGTAATGAAGATAAGGCTCTATATTAATGACAGATTTGCTACGTGCACTTATTGTGAAGGAATGAATGCTTATTCACAATTCACTACATCAGTAATTTAGACTTGAGCATGTAATCACATTCAAGATTTAAATAATGAAGCAATTTAAAAGGTATCAAAAATTCAGAAACTTTAAAATTTAAGAAAATTTTATATAAAATAAGTAATAAGGTTGTATAATGAGGATAAGTCTCTATATTAATAATAGACTTGTTTCGTGCACTAATCGTGAATGAATGAATGCTTATTCGCAATTCGCTTCATCAGTAATCTAGACTTGAGCATGGATCATGCAATCACATTCAACATTTAAATAATGAAGCAATTTAAAAAGTATAAATAATTCAGAAACTTTAAAATTTAAGAAAAATTTATGTATAATAAGGAATGAGGTCCTATAATGATGATAAGGCTCTATATTAATGATAGATTTGCTACGTGCACTTATTGTGAAGGAATGAATGCTTATTCACAATTCACTACATCAGTAATTTAGACTTGAGCATGTAATCACATTCAAGATTTAAATAAAGAAGCAATTTAAAAGGTATAAATAATTCAGAGACTTTAAAATTTAAGAAAAATTTATAGATAATAAGTAATAAGGTTGTATAATGAGGATAA
>BMAO01009328.1:0-44439 GCA_019973975.1 Trichonephila clavata
AACCTCCCTAAGATTATCATCTTCCCGTCTACCGTTACTTGTTTCTGGACGTGTAGGCGGATTAACGAATTCAAGAGACATCCTTACAAATCACTATATTTATTGATACCTCTTAATCAAGGAACGTTACACACACGATTCAATTTTAAGAACAATAAAACACAGTGGAGTATGAGAAGGGTTTACTATTAGCGGAACTACGGAATCGGAACTGAACCCACGAAAGATCAGCACGTACAAAATTACAGCTAACACACGTATTCACAAGTTTTAAATCACTAACCTTAATCTTGTACTTCGGCAGGTCAGTCGGGGTAAATAACTTAATGCAGGCTGGATCGGATAAAGGCTAGGATCCACACTCGACTTTCCGATTTCAATCTTCAGCTCTTCAGCTTAGCTCGTCGCGTCACTACTCGCTAAATCTGTCAACAACTGCGTGTTGATTTACCGATGCTTCAATTCATTTTACTTCAAAAATCTAACTCTTCACTTTACTACTCCCTCTCTCACTCGCAAAACCCTAACTTATATAATATTTCTCATTTGCATAAATCACGCTTTGGCTCCCGGTGGAGATTGGTTGAAATAAATGAAACTTGAAAGAATTATTGAGTAGATTAGTGAAGACCGTACAGATCCGTCACAATTGTACATAGCCAAGCTAAAAAGAAATGCATTGTTATTTGCCACAAAAAGTGGATAAATTTATGTTTTGCATATATTCATCCTTTCAGTAACAAAGTACACTGATTAAGATTAAAGATCTTTGAAAGAAACCAGATATAGTTCTAAGGCTATTTAGATTAGCCACTTAGATTACTTAAGAGCTTTTATAAAACCGGTTCAGAAGATTGTTTATATATCTTATACAAAAAATTAGTGTTTTTATATAAAATATATCATGCTAGTATATATTTGCTAAATAATCTACATTACAGTTTTTAAAAAATTTTCAAACATAAATTTTTGCTAATTATTATCATATTTTGCTAATTATTATCATATTTAGAAGCAAAACATATTTTGAATTCGTATATTTCACATGGTGGTCAGCACGTTATAAGACAAGCCTTGTATTGATCGCTTATATTTCTTAGGTTGCACCACGAGCAGATCTCCCTTCGACTACCACCAATCTACCAAAAGCTAAATATTCCTATTCAAATACGCCTGCTTAAAAGAGTAACTTAAAGAGGTCATTTATTGTATCAACGAAGCATACACCGAAAAATAATGCCCCCCCCCTTTAAAACTGATGGCTTTTCTTTGCCTGATTAGGATGAAACAAGAGCCCACAACTGTTGCCTCTTCGAAGATCACTTTGCCGTAGGAGTCTTCTTAAACAACCGTGACAGATAAAAAGATACCGTACGAGCCACACCAGTAGAAATAAACAAAATTAATCCACTTAGCAATGGACCCTGGTAGATTCACAATTGGCAGTATAAAACCTATTTCACACAGACACAGGCTATAGAATAACAACCAAGTGATGAGAGATATTAGCAATATTTAGAAATTAGGGGTGGAATCTAGCGTTTTAAAGGATCACCAGCCACATCAACATCACAAAGCATCAAAGACATTGTAGGCATCTTGACCAAACTAGACACAACCTTAGTCAAGTTCCAGTGTCCTTGACCTCATTGATTGCCAAAGGTCAAAGTAACCTAGTTATTTCTAGGAACCTCAAACAACACTCCATGGAACTTACCAATAGGTAAAAATGCAACAAATAAGTAACACACGGGCCTATCAGTCACAGATTTCCGCTGGTCGTAAGTGTCACAGCTTTTCGTATGAAAAACTGTACTATATTGCAGCACACCTACATGGCATTGGTGGTTTCTTGCCCATGAGATGTCAATTGTGCGAGCATGAGTTGATGGAAGCAGACTATCTCAAGAATTTGGATTCAAGCATCAAGATGACAATGAAAATTAACTCTTCACAGAAGTTTGTCTCTGGCGGTCAGCACTTCACTTAGTGACCCAACAGCCAAAGGTGAACATAATGCTACTACAATCAAAAAGTTCCCGGAATTTTGTCACCCACATTCACACAGATGTACGTTGGAGGGAAAGTATCTCTTTTTTAGGTTGGATCACAAAAAAGGAAAACACAAAGTCATGTGGAATTTATTTCTGGTACTGTTGGTGTTACCCGCAGATCATTTCTGACAAAGCAAATTTTTCATTCATCGGATATTGAAATGTCGCCTTAGGAGCAGCGTGTTAACAGCAAATTGTGTGTTTTTCTCGAAAAATCAACTTCTGAAACACTCGGGATGCTGAAGTAAGCATACGGAAACGATGCTATGAAAACATCGGCTCTATACGAGCTGTATAAGCATTTTCTTGAAGCTCATACCAAGAATCGAAGAAAACTTATGGACTGGGTGCCCCTCTTCTGCTACCACAATTTAGAGTGTCGAAAGCGTTCAAGAAATCGTGTGTGTGGACAGAAAAATAACCATTGATCCTACTGCCTCTGAACTTGGAATTTCACATGACAGCAGTCACAGCGTTCTTCATGCTGATTTGAAACTGAACAACATCGTGTTTGTTTGCACATGGTTCCAAAAATGTTATCATATGATCAAAAAGAAATGAAAGGGAACATATCCAGAGGGATTTGATTGACATGGTTGAGGAAGATGGCAGCTTCTTGAAAAAAAATTGTGACAAGTAAAGAGACAAGTTGCTATCTTAACAACCCTCTGACAAAACTTCAGTCAAATAAAGAAAAAGAAAGAGCATCACCAAGGAAGGTGAAACTTCGCTTGGTCAAGCGCCGAAGGAAAATACGACAAAGCAACTGAACTACCGCCAAAAAATGGATTCCAGAAGTTGTTCGACAATTATACGAACGCTGGAACAATTATGTGGATGCAGGAGGACAGTGCTTTGAAGGCTAATAAGATCAAATTATCCTTTTATTTTTTTAATAATTTGTAATTGACCTATTCCAGGAATTTTTTGACCCTACCATATATACTAATTACGGTTATATCACAAAGAGTTCTGATATAACATTTAAATGTATTAAAATTTATAATAAACATTTTAATTGTAACTTAGTAGATTTAGTATCTACTATAGTATATTCAGTATATTTCTATATATATTATAGTATTTCCATATATATTATAGTATATTTCTACTATACTATTTAGTATCTACTTAATTATACTCTAAGTATAATATAGCACTAATGATAACTAATATTTTAAAAATTTATTTTATATACATTTTATGCATTTCATTGAAAATGGGTATAACTCATTTAAGATTTTCTAAACCACAATGTCTGTGAGTGGCTTACTTCAATTTTGCTTAAAAATATCTCAGACATAACCTCTAGGGATTTTAGCAAGTATTATCTTTTAACCAAAGGTACAATAAAAGGTTTGTCTGATTCAGTCCTGGGGTAGGCTTTTTTACAACAAAATCAAAATATTATTTTTCTTAAAAAAAAAACTGCACAGCATTGTAGCAAATTATTATATTTTTAATTTTCTTTTGTTTTATTTCAACTACCACATTTTTAAAAATTGTTTTAAAAATGCTTAAATAAAATCATCAATGATGCGAAAAGTATAATCGACATTAAACTTAAATAATTAAAAGTAAAAGTGATTTCTCTAACGATTGGTTTAGGTATTTTTGTTTAACTTTTCTCTATTCGTAGTCTCTTAATAAATTTTGGACCAAAATTTAAATTTTACCCTATATTTCAAAATTATCAAATATTTTCGAAAGTAATTTCAGAGTTCGGAAAAATCCTCAGAATCTTTTCATTATTTTTTATTAGTATTTATGGCATATTTACTTGGAATACTGGATTATGTATTTTACATCTATAATGATAACAAGTTTTATGTCTAATATTTAAGATATATAAAAAATGTACTTTTATATTTATAAGATAACTAAAGTACTTTCTGTAGAACAGTTTTCTTAGGAACTCTGATCTCATGTGGCAATGATCTGAAAATTGAAATAAACAATAGAATTTGTTTGGCTAATGAAATTTTTCATGGCCTCAGAAACCAATTCAAATTTAAGTTTATTCCTATAATCACCAAGTTGAGCATATATAAAATTTTAATCATTCCCATTGCTCTATATGGAAATTTATGTTGAATCATCAATAAAGCAGAGGAAGAAAATTTGCTCATTTTTGAAAGAAAAACCTCAAGGAAAAATCTTTGGACCTATTCAAGAGGAGAATTCTTTACAATCATGAAATTTACGGAAAATATGGCAAATATGGTGAGACTGAAATTGTGAAAACTATAAAGCATCATATATTAGTTGGCTGGCCATCTGAACAGATATTGCGATGCTTTTCCTACCAAAAAAGTAACGTTTCCGAGAATTGAAGGGACCAGACTTAAGAGGGCGAACACCTACACGATGGTTAGACGATGTTGAAACAGACCTCAAACTAATGAAAATCAACCAATGGAAGACCATCGTAACTGATAGGGTCAACTTGAGAAGGATCAGCAAGTCAGCCTTGGCCTCCAAAAGACTGTTTAGCTCGTGAAGAAGGAAGTACTTTCAAAAGAAATATTTTTGCAGTATATTAGATAAGTAAATGTTCACAGTATTATTTCTGATTGTGTTTGATAAATTTAATGATTCTCCTTAATCTTTCGTCTGTAAATCAAGAATTTTTATATGGTATATACATACATTGGTGGTAAGTTAACTTTGTTTATCAATTCTATCATGAGCTATACAGTGAAACGATTATTCAAGTTACATTTTATTTCTTGATATTTAATCGGAAAAGCCATTAAAAGTACTTTGAACTCAAATTTTGACTTACGCTCACTTTCAGTTAAAAATTACTTCCCTGTCAGCTATATCTATTAGCATATTTTTATTTACCAACCGAAACTCAAATATCTAACTATTCAAAATTTATTTCAATAACTGTGATTATAGTATTTATTACTCCATTTGATGCAATTAGTTTAGAAGATAATCCTAAAAACATGCAAAGATTAAATATTTGTAAGGTATTTTTCTTCACTGTAAAGTCTTAGAATAATTCAAATGGGGAACGGGTTAAGTAAATATCGTTTAAATTGTTGGTGATTCAAAAGCTCTTATTCGTGACATTTAAAAGCACTCAAAATTTGGCATAGAAGTAAATAAAGAATTATCCTCTTCATTATTAATGAGGTAATACAGTATTGATGCACGTATTTTCCTTATACTTTTAGTTTTTTAGTAAAATAAACATAATATTCTACCCATTTTTTTAACAGTAAATCTGCATTTGTATTATTAAGCATTCTGTGGCCTTTTTAGATAATACATGGAATATTAAACTAACAAAAATATTTGCAATGGTTTAAAAAAATATGCATATTTGTTTCTACTTTTCAATAACGTTAGAGACTAATTTCCATGAGTATATTTATAATAATTAAATTACTTAATTAATTTTAAATCATATTACATAGACGAAATCATTTAGTTCGCATATGTATAAGCAAATATAATGTCGAAAACGCTTTTTAATGGGTAGATCTTTTTATTCTGAAAGTTTAAAGCTTCTTGGGCCATTTAATGTATAAATATACAAATTACTTGAACTTTAAATTGTATTTACATAAGAAACTCAGTACTTTTTTTATTAACGTAACATTAAATAACTTTCTAAACTTCAGTAACGGAAATTTAATACATTACTTGTTCAAAATGTAGCACACGTTGATTTAAGATATTAGATTGCAGTTATACATCATGTAGGAAAGAAAGCAGAAAAGGGAAGATAAAATCTCGTTAAGTTATAAAACACGAATTTCTTATAAGAATAAACAAGGAAAAAGTAAGATTTATCACGAACTACAAACAGAATTTCACTTAAATTCGAAATTTCTTACACAGCAAAAATATGGTTTCAATTACTAGTGCACATGATGTTTATTTTATCGATAGAAAAATAAACAAGGTGAGACGCATATTACACTTTTTAATGAGTTAAAGGAAGAAAACTTCTATCATCCAAATCTAATGAATTTTATCCATAGAAAATTCATATTCATGAAAATAAAAAATTTTTACCCGTGGGTTTTTAAATTGCAATCCATCATTAAAATCAAAATTGACTATCATTATTTCGAAATCTTTTACTAATATGTGAGGAAACAAATAATAAAAATAAAATTCGTAAGGAAATTTGAATATATGTTAGCCATCAAAAGTTATGATGCTACCATTTTTTTTATGCTCGTCGTTATTAAAGATTAAAATAAGAATAAAAAAATTTTTAATATACACGAATGTAATCTCACAAATAAACTTCTAAAATCTTTATAAAACAATTAAACCCAAAATTAAATTTATAAAGAACTTACATAATATCGGAGAAAACAGCAAATGTCACATTTTTGAAATTATTGGGAATTTATATTTTATTCTTGTTAATCTTCTAGTGTTGGTACTAAGAAATTAATGGTCATGCATAGAGGTCTTAGTAGTCCAGTGGTCATGGTCACGCGGCCTGCTTGTCATGAGTTCGAACCTAATACCACTGAACATCCGTCGTGTCGAGAATCTGATGCACAATACATTTGTCGAATTATATGTCCTCCAGTTAGGTGCCAGTTCAGGGTCGTCCTCATTTGATCATGGTTCAAAGTTATTAGGTCCGTTGCCAATGGCTCTCGTGTTACTTTACGGTGCGACGTTATAAAAGCATTCACTCATGGTGTTTTACACTCTATAACAAAACAAAACAAAACTACGCACCAAGAAATAGTTGTCTGATAGAGACAAAAATTGGTGGGTAGAAAAATTATGTACAGAATAGAATAAGATTAAAATTTCAGAAAAATTGAATAATTTATTTCAGAGTTACATAGTTACAAAATAATGAGCTCAATAAGGTGTTGACCCACATCTAGCTTCGATGCAAGCTGCCACACGACGTGGCATAGAATTATAAAGCACCCTGATGATCTCCTACGGTGTTTCTTGCCAAAATTGCTCCAATTGTCGGGCCAGGTCATCAAACATTCCCTGGTAGATGCAATCGCCTTCCCATCATATCCCAGACAAGTTCAATTGGAAAGAGATCTGGCGATATAACTGGCCAAGGAAGTGTTTGAAAAGCTGTAAGACAGTTCATAGCAACACGTGCCGTATGTAGTCTGGCATTAGCTTGCCGAAAAATAAGGCTAGGGTACTACAAAAGAACGGCAGCAAAATCAGTTCTCAGAATGTCGCCGATGTACCTCTGTGCTAAAAGTGTACCTCTAATGACGACCAAAAGGGTCCAGCTGTCAAAAGAAATGACACTCCAGACCAAAACTCCTGGTTGAGAGCCTGTGTGTCGTGCAATAGTGAAAGCAGGATCGGCACGTTACCCTATGAGTCTCCAGACACGTCTTCGATGATTGTCAGGACACAATTGGAAGCGGGATTCGTCGCTAAACATTATACGTCTGTAATCTGGCTCTACAGTGTGCAGGTGTGAGTGGCAAGTTACGTAGCGGTTGGTAAGAGCGTAACTTTCAGTCTTTCAGCCGTCTGTGAATGGCCATGTTGGACACTCGTGTGCAGGTTGCATTTATGATGGTTGATAACGATGAATCAAGTGCTGTGACAGCTCATCTTATAATTAATCTGCCCCCCTCGATCTACTGTGGCCCTAGGTCGACCGCTACCATCATGACGCTGAAATCTGCCACTGTTCACCCACTCTTGCCAGCATCTTCTATTGACCGCGTCGCTTGGACCTATATGACGAGCGATTCTCCGATTTGCTCAACCTGCCTCTTTCACTCCAATGATATGACCTCTTTAAAACTCTGACATTGCTCGTAATGAGCTCGAATCCTACGGGGAGGCATTTTTTCAGTCTTTGAAAGGTATCCTAAATCGCAATGTAACAGAAACTTTGACCATCAGATTGAGAATCGCTTCTTATAGACACTTGCTGAGTGCGTAGTTCCGATGCGCTATAGCTCCCGCTATTCATTCATTGGACACCAAATTTTAATCATTTGCATGTTTGGTACAAATGTCTTTGCATACGAAATTTCATTGCAATTGGGCAACTCCTTCTTGATGTGTCATTTTTTATATAGTGTAAAAGGAGATATGTACTTGATTTATTGAGATAGTAGGCAATTGGATAGATAGAGGTGGTATCATTAAGAAATTATACTTCGAGATGTCTAGATATATATCGTGCTGTGATCCGAAAATTAATTATTGAGAATTTTTATTTCAGAACACACCCTCAGGTTCCAACACCAGCTTCCTTTTTTCCCTCTCAGAAAGAGGAGAAACAATTTTGCTTCTCAGCTCATTTAATATTAATGTACTGCAAGGGGCACGACATTATCTGGTGTCAGGGTTTTCACTGTCAAGGATTATATACAAGACGAGACCCTTATGTGTCTTTCTTAATCGACAATACTGAAGTACTCGTTCACATTGTTAAAAAGAATACATTACCTGGACCAGACAGTTGCGGTCCTCATTACTCTTCTCAAACGAGCCAGTTTGGAGGCTAACTTTGGCACCAGATACTACTAATCAAAAATTATTGAAAAACAAAGTTATGACCTCATCCAGCTAAACTTGTTGATAAACATCTTGATGTTATAAATTGGACTAACCACCTCGATTCGTGAATTTAGTCTGATATAATATCTTCTAGGTTACATCAAAATACACACTCTTGTCGGAAGTTGTTAAATCAGGTGGAAAAAAGCGGATTTTGATCTTTTGTTTCTATTCCAGGGTCCAATACTTTAATTTACAGCATACAAAATTCATACTGCCAATGGTTTACAAACAAAAACTACTCCGTTTCTTACGAAGACCTTTTATTTCATACTTTCAAAGAAACCTGAGATTTATATTTTATTAGCAGACAATAATGATATTTTTGCAAAAATTTTACTTTTTTTATTTTAATATAATTTGATATTAAAATCACTTATAAAATTCAATAATGAACTGCTTAAAGCACAATTCATCAAAATTTCGTATTTTTATAATGACTTATTTTTAAATACGACACAAAAATATTGGTTGCATTATAAATTTTAAGGGCAATGTAGATAAAAAGTACTTGTATTAAAAGTTTTAAACATTCTCATTCATAAAAAGTACTTAGATATATTACCCGTATTTCCCTCAAATTATTCGTTATTTAAAACAAATTTATTTTAAAAAAAATATATATAAAATTGTGTTACCACATAAGCTTTTTAACATCTGTGTTAAACTTAGTTGATAAAAACTAATTAGAAAAAAGATTATCTACTTCTGTAAAACTGAAAATAAAATATATAGATAGATAGATAGATTTAAGTCGGCGTTAAAATTTCGTTCCTGAAGTTTAGCATTTCGAATATTACCATTAGCGAAAACAAGCACTAGGAAGAAGATCCTTTTCTCGCTATTTCGACCATATTGTACAATGGTGTCCACAGTTAAGCATAATTGATAATTATGTGATAAAGAACATAATCAGATGTGATCAGAACTGTAAATCAGAATGGCGGGAAACGTGATATGCGAGTGTAAAATGGTTACAAAATAAGGAAGCAAATCAAAAGAATTATAATAATTAATTTTATTATCCAAAGTAGCAGTTTGAAAGAAAACTGAGCATAGCAAGGATTCACACTTTAAAGAAAAAATGAAAGAAAACATTAAATAAAATACTGATGCTGCAGTTTAATAAGGCGTGTGGTCACCTCTGACAGCCAGGCACGCTGCACAGCGATTTATCATACTTGCTATGAGATGATGAATGAGTTGTGGGCTCAAACGGAAGCTTCTAAGTTCTGTAATGGAGCTTGGTGGGTGCGAAAGGGCTGCAATTTGTCTCCAGAGCATATCCCATACATGCTCGATAGGATTTAAATCAGGGGAGTTCGCAGGCCACGACATGCGCTGGATGTTTTCCGTTTCAAGGAAGTCATCAATCAGCACCGCTTGGTGACATGGCGCATTATCATCCATGAATATGAAGTCAGGACCGACAGCACCTCGAAACAAGCGAACATAAGGCTCAAGAACTTCGTCTCTGTATCTTTGAGCAGTCACAGACCCCGTGTCAAAGAAATGGAGGTCTGTGCGTTCGTCCATCATGATGCCTGCCCATACCATTACTCCTCTTGATGGAAAATGGTGTCTTTCCTTTATGTTTCTTGGTTCAAAACGTGTTCCACGTTCTCTCCATATCGTTACTCGCCGAGAATCACTACTCAGACTAAACCGGGACTCGTCACTGAACATCACATTGGCCCACTTCTCCCACACTCCAATGTTGATATTTCAAACTCCAGTTCAAACGAGCGCGTTTATGCGCAACGTGAGGGGAATGCAAACTGCTGGTCTTCTGGCATACATGCCAGCATGATTGAGTCTCCTGTAAACAGTTTGTCTCGAAATTCGTATTTCTGTGGCAACATTTAGCGCCGAACCCAGTGCTCTGGCAGTACTGCCGCTCTGACGTCGCGCACTTATTACCAATATCGGTCTTGGCGAGGTTTTTTTTTTTTTTTTCTTGTTTAACATTTATAAATTCCGTGCACCACGCAATGTATAACACGGGCATACAACACAGACAGAAGAAATATTACAAACAAACATCCATGCCTTCTCCGGGATTCGAATCTCTAGCACCGCAGTCAGCTTCACTGACATATACCGGATGGCTTTTGCGAGGGTTGATTCTTTGACCTGATACTGGTTGTTGGTAACATCTCCGTTCTTTGAAACCTCTGCACAGTCTTGAGATCACAGACTGATCCACATTCAGAATTCGAGACACTTCGGTTTGTGATCTAGGATTCCAGCATTCCAACGATTTTCCTTTCGTAAAATGTCCAATTGGCGTCTTTGTGCATCATTACCTTGTTTGATGTTAACAACGTTCCTTCGCACAGCAGTTGCACGCAACTTGTCTGAACTGCCTATGCTGCGTGAATCGGTTTCTCCGCGTTCCGACATGCACGGTGTTTCGCGCAGGACGTAGTCTACTGAAAAGTTTTGCATAAACCCAATGTTTCTTCTTCACCCAATTAATATCTGCAAGAAATTTGGAATAATTTTACGAATATTTACTCCATGTTTTTCGCATTTTACTATTTATGCTTAACTTTTGGACACCAGTGTAAGTCAGTAAAACTTAAAGTACGACCATCTTTGAGCCAAAGCAAAATCTCTTTGACTTAAGAGGATGATGTTAAATCTCATTCATATAATAAAGAGACAACCAAGAAGGCAGTTTGTATAAAAAATATTGAGCTCATATGAATGAAAAATAAAGAATAATTTTGAATTCAACATGCATTGTGTGACGTGTATTATTTTTTGAAATTGTGACCTTCACAGTAATCATATATTTTAATTTGATTTTATATTTGTTTTTGGAATGTTTTACAAAAATGTTTATTATTTTTACTGGAGTAAAAAGATATTGAACCAGTAACAAAAAAATTAAATATTTCTGTAAATCCACCTTGAAACCGAAAAAAATAGGTTCTGTTTTCATTTTAAAGGCACAGTTTTTTCGTAAATAAATAGAAATTCATTCAAGTGTATTTGCTTTTTTTTTTTTAAATGTAACTTCTTTTTTTAAAAAAAAATTTTTTTAATTAATGAAGTAACTTAAAATTTGCGGCACTTTTAAAATTGGTTAATAGATTAATAACGAGTAAGATTAAATATTGCTTGAATTTTAGTAAAACTCGATGATAAATAACTGCATCTAGCTATACTTTATAATGTTTTACATGATTTCAATAGTCGGGTTTGTAAATAAGATTTATATAAAAAAATAAGCTCTAAAGTGCCTGATAGTTATTAAAATGATATATTTTCAGAGAGGAAATATTTCTAAGATTAAAATTCTGGTTTAAATGACAGAACAAATTGTTGTTCTAAATATACTGTTACGAATTTTGTGTAATGAATGCTTAAAACAGTGTAAATAATTTACATGTTGTGCAATACGTTAATATTACGTTTTGTTGTATTTATTTTATGCTAAAATTGTATTATTTACTAGCAACGTCGTCCTTTACATTAGAAAGGTATTTCAATAGAAACTTTGGGAAATATTGGCGATGCCACCAAGTTGACATCATTTTTGGCGACCAAATTTGGCGAATGGTGGGTGCTTCTGGAAATAACTGGAGAAATCTATAAAAATCACGATCTATGACTTAAGTAGATTTTTCGAGGAAGATTGTGCAGACTCGCTCGCTGAGTTTTACTTGAGTTGTTGAAGAGTTGCTACGATCGAGAGATTGCTTGGAAATAACTTTTATCATTACGTTTTTGTATTTTCCGATAGTGATATTTGTGTCTTGAGTGCTGTAGAAAGACCTATTGGAATTTATTTTGTGATTTTGCTGCTATATCCTGTAATTTATGGATTGTTTATTTACAGTAAATTTCAGCTCTCTTAAGGAACTGTTTTGCTGTTTGTAACTGATAGCATAAAAACCTTGATCTCCAATCTAAGTAATAATATATATAAATTGGTTATATTTTTAAATTTAAAACCTTATACTAACATTCTGTAAAAATTATTTATTAAAAAATATTTAAGAGAAATTATTAAGAGCTTAATTTAATAGAAAAATATTAAGAGATTATTTAAGAAATAAAACTTTAAAATATAATTGTGTTATTTTAAAAATAAATCTCACGAACATCAAACTACAAACATCCTATTTAGGTGTAATGAAAGAGAACATCAGTTATAAAACCAATAGTGATTACAAATATTCACCTGATGTTAAATTGGGCTCGCTCAAGATAAGCTAAGCCCTTCTTTAAATTCAGTTAATCTAATTAGCATTAAATGCGTAGTTAGTTATGCATACGCTTTCAGTAACAATGAGCTTTGAATGACATATGTACCAGTATGTTTAAATGCAAATATAATATTTTCATTATTTTCTGCTCAATTATTATATCGTTGTATTTATCTCAGGTTGAACTTTACCTTTAATTTTATCTCAAACCCAAAATCAATAAAATCATTTAGTTTAATAGGTGCTTTTGTATTATTTCGTCAATCCATTTCGTCAAATCAAAAGACGTCGCCAAATGCGCAATATGCAACCAATAGTGGACATTATTCCCTCACCGAGTGTGTGTGTGTGTGTGTGTGTGTGTGTGTGTGTGTGTGTGTTTTGTGTGTGTGTGTGTGTGTGTGTGTGTGAACACAATACTAATAGTAAAGACATTATTTAGTGTGCTTTCGATCATGATCTCAACTCTAATAAGGACATTATCTGGATCCTGACAGACAGCAGAATCTCCAACCAATATTTGAAGAATTGGCCAAAGATTATGGACAGTACTGGTCTAGATATTATATCCAAATTGGCTTGGCTTCATCAGAGGAAAAAAGTGTGTGTCCAGTGGGTACCGTCGCATGTGGGTGTGCCTGGGAACGAGGCAGCTGATGAGCTGGCTGGTAGGGATTGTATCTCCCTGACTCCAGTCCCTCTGTCTTGAACCTTTCTGAAATTCAGTCCCTCCACAGAGCTGAAATGAATCTGACTTGGCAAAACCCTCCTACTCCCCACTGGTTCGCAGCTAAGAGTCCTGGCCTATCTCTACAATGCAGGAGATCCAGGGCTCTTCAGACAGCCTTGGCGCGCTCTAGAAGCTGTCACCTGCGTAGTATGACCTTTGTGCAGGGGGGGTAAAGTCTTTCTTTACATGTACATGCTCTTTTCCTGCTTCTCCTGCTTATCTTCTGGACTGCTGGGGCATTTTCTTGCTACAGTTATTTGGACATCAAGACCTGGTTTTTGACATTCTTATGCGGACGGGTCAAATGGACTTGGTGTTGGCTTTCCTGCTCCAAGGGGATTTGAAACAACAACAACAGTATTTGGTGATATTTTTTTTAAAAATAGGCGATGTCTTTTTACTCTGGTGAAATTGGTCGCTAGTTTAATACGTAATAAAAAAAAGAACCGATGTGCTGTTAATATTCTGTAAATTTTCACAATGTCTAAGAATTCTGAATTATATAAGCTACTCAAAATTAGACTATATCTTATACGAGTAACAAATAAAATAGGATAATCAAATAAAAACACTTTTCAAACTGCAGTTCATAATGTTATACTGTGAATATTGCATTTAAGCGTCATTAATCATAGCGTCTTACATCTTAATCATAGCGTCCTATATCATAAAAAATTCTCAACCGCAAAAATAAATAAATAAACACATAAAAAAAGCATGCATAACGCTCTGTTAGTAAAAAATATATATATTTCCAATTATTTCGGTTACATTGTGACAAGAATTTTTGGCATTACTTCAAGGCTATAAAGTTAACTGAAACCCACAGCATTTACTAAGGTAAACATGTATCTTCTCCTTTTATCCATTTTAATATATTTTTGTGAAATAATTCCATCAATATCAAAACACTTTCCAGATTTTATATCCGGGCTCAGCTGGAAATAAGGTATTCAAATGTTCTAATTTCGACCCGACATAAGGAACGCGAATTCTGTAACCCACACACAAATGGTCTCTCATTTCCAAATGTAATAACTGAATAGGTTCATTCAAATGGCTTTAAACTGTGTCCAGCCTTCTGAGAAGTTATCACAGCAAGTGTTTTATTATGCAAAAGTCTATGGCGTTTTATTGCCCACGGGTTTCATAACACATTTTTGGGAAAAAATTTGCATTCCAATATATTTTCATATATATGTGCTTTAACGCATTACCTTTTTGGAAAAATTTAGTACATATATTAAAAGCATTTTATATTTCATAAATCTTAATAATCGTTGATTTTGTTCACCTGAATGTATGTCTTAATATTTTTCTTATTAATCTGTTCTAGGTAGTTTCATCCATCTTGCATAAATGTTTCATGTATTACAGTATGTTTATCTACTTAATTATTTTTATGTATTGAAATGTAATGGGCATTTTTATTATTTAATTCACCGCTATAAGCGTTTCACTACAGCGTTTCTAAAATGTTAGTTAACGTTTGCATGGGTTCAATTTCCATAAAATAGGGTATACATGCAACTGTTTGTGTGTTTTGACTAAGCAAACAAATGTGTGTTGTGTCTTGTATTTAATTATTTATAAAGCTCTGAGTTTTTTTCTTCTTGAGTGAAATTGAAGGACCCCTGAAATAAAAATACAAATAAACTATAGAATAAAAGTATATTATTTTTTAAGAAAGTTTAAGTTTTAATACATAAAGAGAGAAAGTTGATGAGTGCTTACAATTGAATTTCACTTCAATAAAGAATATTATTCAATTAATAATTGGATTGTGGGATAAAATTTACCATATATTCAGGTAAACAAATTTTTATGAATAGTAAAATGTTGATAAAGGGAAAGTGAATGCCCATTGTCTAGAGATATTATGTGTAATTTGTAAACGGAAAAACCTGGATAAATTTTAAAACTATAAAAATATGTTTATAGTTCCGAAGTTTGGTTATTATTTAAAGTTAATAAACTTGACAAAATATTGTATTTTTTTCTAATCAGTGCGTGTGCTTGTAATTAATTTTATTAAAATAAACATTTATTTTGAAATGTTATATCATATTAATAATAATATAATTATTGTAATAAATAATAATATGACAATATTTATATCTTATTTACAATAATGTCCTCTAAATCGTTTTGCTTTGATTTTATACGTATATGTCATTATATGTTACAAATAAATCCATTTCTAGAATTTTAGTTAAATTAATTTCTAATGATGCCTCTTTTATTATGGAGAATTCATATATCTAAGTAAGTATATTAAACATAATGCATCTTCTGTGCATGTCTTAAGCAGTGTAAATACTGTACACGGACTTTCAGAGCCGGTAGAAAAATTATTAAAGCATACAATTAATAATATTAGCTGTATTTCGACTATGGAGGCAAAAACATTATTATTTTGTGACTTGATAAAATGTATGAATGCAAGTAATTTACATGTGCATGTGTGTTTGCTTTTATAAATAATATTAAACCTGTGAAATTTTTATGCCATGTACAAGTAATTTGATAATTATTGCACATGTGTGTGATGTCAAACAAATAGTTAATACTAATAATAAGTTAAGTCAGAGAGAGGAAATATATCTTAGTTAAAAGAAATGCATTACCATATTAACCTTTTATCTACTGATGATATTTATAAGTACCACTTACTTTAAAATTACATAGAATAACCATTTTTACGAATATTCTGTTGGTATTTCGCAGGAACACTATTTTAATCCCACTCTTCTACGATACATGGCAGCACAGGTTCTATGATGAAAAATTTTAGCGGGGAAGGCGAATAGTTTTAAAAATGAAGTTGCGTTTTCAGCTGCCATTTCGATCAGATTGTGAAAATTGTCATTTTTGTTCCGCATAAGTAGTTACAGTCAGAAAGTAACTTTCTTATTTTTATAAGTTAGTTAAGATCTTAGAAAACGATTTGACTATTTATTTTAAGTGAACAGTGTATATAATTGATTTTATAGTTGAATAACTTTGTAGTTCTTATAACACACAGGATATTAAAAAAAGCACTCAGTGTTTACTTTTGATTCGTGTAGTTTATTACTGTTTTTCGTTGTTCATTACCAAAGTGTTGCTGAATTATGCTTTTTTTGCCATTTTTTTAGTGTAACTTATTTATTTTGCTTTTTTATTGTTTTTTAAACATTTTCAAAACATTTTAAAATTTAAATTTGAGTTTGCTTTTTTTACCTCACAATTAAATGAAATATTTATTTATTTATTCAAAAATAAACATTTTAATTTCTTATACAACAATAATAGGAGATTTTTAAGGTTCTATAATATTTTTCCTCGTCTTAGAATGCCTGGGAAAAAAAGAAACCCAGTCTTCAAGAGGCTTTGGATTTATTACTGAACCTACCATCTGAAAGCAGTGATGCACTAACAGCTGATTCTTCAGATGAAGAAGTTGCAGCAAATAATCTGCTGGAATTTTCATCAGATTCTGAAAAAGATGATCAAGAGACTGAACAAGACCCAGGTTATAGTGGTTCATTCTCATAAAACGCAGTATTTCCTACTGCTGGCTGCAGTGCTTTAAAAAAAACTTTAAATCGAAACCTCACTCAAAATACACAACGTGCAATGAATTTTTGTGTACTAATGAAAATGAAAACTGTTTCCTTGAATATCATCAAATTTAAGTGTATGTGTAAAACCTATTTTTATGCTTCAAAAAGGTAAATAAATTTTTAAAATTTAATAATTTTCAAAAATAAAGATTTTGTGCTGCAAAATATGAGTGTTCTCTGGTAATTTAGCATTTTTAAGAGTTAAAACTGCGTTAGCAAAGTCATTCGGTCTTTTCGTATTATGAGTATATTTTAGACCTTTGTGGACTGACAGTAATTTAAAGTATCAATTTAATTAATTAGCTCTAAGGGATTAAATTTCCTAAAGTTGAGCATTTTATTTATGTACATCCCTTAATTTTCAATGTTGTAACTCGAAAAAAATTATTTCACGAAAATAATTACAGTAAATCATAATGCAGAAGAAAAAGGTTTCAATAAAATAACGCATAAATAATACTAATATTAAAATGAAAACAATAAAGAGTTTTCTACTTATGGCTCCTTAAAATTAAAATACTAATATAAACAATATTATGCTTATAGAATTCACAATGAAAAACCTCACAGATATTTAAAATAAACTTTTTATATCACAAAAGATATATAGAACAGTAGCATCGAATTGAAATTAAAATTTGAATTTTTGTTTCCAAAAAAAAATAAAAAGTAAAGAAAGAAATTATTATTTTTCACACTTTATTACGAATTTTATTTTTGCCCGATGAACTGCGCTTTTTTCAACAAAATCGTATGTGACCATCCTAGATATCAATTTGAAAATCGAGCATCTTAAAAATGTTTAATTTATACTTTAAAATTCAGTGGCGTAGCTACCACCGTATCAGCCGTATCAATGATATGGAGCCCCCAATACTTAGAGCCCCAAAATGTGCAGGCAAAAGATCGTTAAATGCTAAGAGGCCTCAAAAAAGGGCCCCCAAGGCATTTAGATACAGGACCTACTCAAGACTAGCTACCTCAGTGTTAAAATTCAAAATCGTATTCAATGATTGACATTCTATATAATTGTCTCGTGTGCTTAACCTTTTATTTTTCTTAAAAACTTTTTTATTGATATTTTATATCCCCCTTAATCCGGAAATATCCGTTAAAAAAACCTAGCAGAAGATATATAATGCAAATATTCATGCGAATCTGAAAACGCATTTTCCTTTTGAGGAACAAAAATACTTGGAAATCTTTGTGAGAAAAATGAGATCCACATTTCTATCTCAAAAGGAAGAGATGCATAACATAAAATAAATCCTCAATTTTACATTTCGTATGCGTTTCAAACTGAGTTTTCTTTGAAAAACTTGAGCTTCATAAAATCACGTTTTCTCCATACAATTGAATACAAAAAAAAGAAAGAAAGAAAAGAAAAAAAATGCATTTTAAATACATGTTATTCTATAAAAAAGCTTTGTTTTACTTAAAGGTACAAATTAAAATATTTTTCAATCACTTGGTTTTATCCCCCGTTATATTTAGTGTGAAAGTATTATTTTTATATAACTCCTTTTTATCTTTCCACTATCTGTATAATATATAATTTTGGGGGAGAGACAAGTATTTTTTATTGCGAAAATATATTAAATTTTTTAAGAAATTGCAACAGTACTTCTTACGAATAACAGATCATTTTAATTTTCTACTGCATTTTAATTCTATCAAAAACGTTTATTAAATGATCTTCTAATTGGTCAATATTTTATAAATTAAAAGTATATCATATTTCTCTCAAAGGAAAAGTCATTTTGTAAAATGGATAGGATGAAAGCTATATTTAAGAAACAAATCTTTTAGACTTTTTTAGCATTTTAATGACACTTTTATAGCATCTTGATCTATAATCTGTTACAATTTGATAATGGACTCACACTATTCTTATTAGATATTTTTATTCCCCATCAAATGAATATGTAGAAGATCAGTTTTCTGTCTAACACAATGCTAATAATCATTATGAAGAGTATTTGCTTTCTGGCACAAAATTTCGAGATTGTCGGTTGTTACTCAAATGTAGCAGATGATTTTAAATTTCATCGCTGGAACTAGTCTGTAATATTTTTCAGAAAATTTTAATCTTTCCCGCATGTTGTTTTAAATCGGTCAGAGTGCGACAACCGGCTAGCGGTTGAGGGTGCTTGGGGGTTCAAGTAAAGATCAATCATCACCATTTTCAAACTCAAATTTATTATCCCACTGACTTAAACCCGACAACTAAAGGTTGGAAATGCACTACGTAACTAATTAGAAGAGCAATCGCACGGCTTAAGGCTACTTAATATATAAGTATAGTTTACTCCACTTTCTGTTGGAACACTTTGGATTTCTATTCTTTAATTCACCGTAATTTTCTTATTAAATTTTACAACCTCCGGTCGTAATCCTTAAGCTCAATTTTATCACTTATTCTCCAATTATCAATAATTGACCATCCAGTGACTCTACGTCCACTAACATCGCATACCTAAATGTTAACGCTTAAATAGAACCACTCATTTGCATAAATAACGTCTTCTTCTTCGGGAGAAAGTTTTCAATAGAACATACAGTTAAAAAGAAATAAATTTACACCAAGAGGATTAGTTGAAGGTTCGTGGATAGACCCGTTACAAGAGCTTTAATGCTTTGAATAGAAATGTACAGTTTTTTTTTTCTGCTTTAAAAAACGAAGAGGTCGTTGAAGATTTTTAAGGCTGCTAAGCATTTAGGCATTCAAAAGTGTGTGAGACTTAAAACCTGTGTAAATTTGAAAGTTTTTTTTAATGGGCTGCATATTAGCAACTAAGCCTTTGCAGACATAGCAAGTCCCCAAATGGGCGAGCCATTTACGTGGTGGCACTATCTAGTGAAGTGGCGGCACTCGCAAGCAAACTTGATTCAAGCTCTCGTCTGATGCTAAATATTGCCTTGACTTAATTTTGCCGAGAGTACCAGGGCCAAATTGACATTCCAGAGATCTTTTACATTCCACGTAATCATATGACAAACGTGGCCCTGATTTTCGCATCCAGAAAATCTATCGATTCCAGCTGGGGTCGAACCCACAAACCTTGGGCTTACGAAATGATCATGCTACCTAAAAGGTTGAATATTTTAAATTTAAAGGTGAATGAAACTTTTTTTTAAGTTCAGTTTTAAATTTGATTTCATGGGTTTTTTTTTCATTTTAATTTTTTTATAATTGAATTGGGACTTGTATTTGGACACTGTTTCTGTTATAAGATCACAAAAACTGATAACCCATGGCTCAATAAAGCATTATGGGGATGAAGACTTGTGAATTATTAAATAGTCTTCCAATTTTTTAATTGAATAAAGATTTTTTCTCATTCAATGTGTCTTTATAGATTGCTTATTCACTGCTTTTTATATAGAAGTATGGTGACTTATTATTCTCTATAGCGTTTCATTTATTATTACTATCAAGTTATTCATAGCTATAGTAAATGTGATTAATATTCTAAATTTACTTTAAGTAAAAATATTAATTTATGCACTAAGGATATTATGTAAAATTAAGTATAGTTTTCATAATAATACGGTTTTAGAGAAGCAATTTATGTTAATGAAGATGAGCTTCTCTCTCTAACATCTTTATAAGTGTTTCATTTTTTTTTCAGTAGAAAAAGAAAATGTCGCATCATATTTAGTTTCTACACTTTACTCTGATAGTCTGTACATAAATAAATAATATACAAAAAAAACTTGGGAATCATTTCAAAGTGATATAAAAACAAAATGCATTTTTAAAATACATTTTCTATTAAAATAAAAACTCATATATATATACATTCAAATTAGCATTCTGAAAAGTATTTTATATTTCTACAAAATTATTTGAGCATCTTATTCGTATTTTACCACATCAATGCAAAAGTTATTGCCATAAAACTTGAACATAATATAAGAATATTTTTTATTCCTTCAAACTTTTATTTTTAATCTTATTACACTGTTTTTTTAATAATTGCAACAAAAGAAAGAACTTGACATTTAACTGAAAATTTTTAGACAAAATAATGCTCAAAATAATTGAAAATTGTGCACCTTAAAAGAAATGATATAAATTAATTCTTTCATATGCTAATCTTTAAAAATTTATATAAAACTGTTCACTGTGGCTTTTTCTTACATTTATAAAACTTTGTTTATGAAGGATACTTCAATTACAATTTAATGAACCACATTAAAACTATTTTAATAAAAAATTTTACACAGGTATATGAATTCATATAAAAATCCTTAAATATTCTAAGAGACATTATCATTTTTCTAATATTACGCCTACAACTGCCAGCAACACTATATTTAAAAAAAATACATAACGTTCCATTTTTTTTTCTTTAAAAAAAGAACGAAATAGCTCTTTGTTTCTTCGACATGATTCAATTTATATTTTGATCTCAATCGCAGAAACAGCCAATGAAGGAGCCCTTAACTCAGTCAAGATTTCTCTCAAAAGCATTGCACACAGCCTCAAAGCTAACGAAAGAAAACTTGTTCTACATCTTTTTTTTTCATTAAATGATAAAAAAAAATTGATTTAAAAATGTACAAAAATGTTACTGAAAAACCAGTGCTATATTTGTTCAGATTTTCGAATAACAAAGAGCCAGAAATAATTAACTTAGAAATACTATGTTTATCTAATCGACATCTAAATTGCATAAATACTATAAATCACTTTCTCATTTTGAACTTATTTTTTATCAAAATACAATTTCTAAAGAATCCACCACATTTAATAAGCAAGATACTAGCGAGAAATTCCATTATGTGTTATAAAAGAAGAATGAATGCATCACAATAATGAATATCAATCATGAAACAATTATTTTTGTCACACATTTTCATTCATAACTGGAAAGGCTAAGAGAGTAGAGAGCTACGCAAACTAAATATCAAGTTTATGAAAGATTTTGCAATTAAGTATTTTAATTACAGATAGTTTATTGTTAGAGTTACAAATTATTTATTTATTAATTTCAAAAATGTAATACATTCATTCAATGTATTCCAATTAAAGTATCGTTCTAAGCCAAACTCCAGTCTTTTATTGAATAACTATTAAAATGTTGGGAGATCCGAACAATTTTAAGAAAATTTTTAAAAAACCCAGTTTAGTACAAGGGGTGTTTAAATGAAAAAATGAAAAGGTACGAAACGACACCGTATGTGTATGCGTGCGTGCGTGTAAATGAAGACTTTATTCAAACTACAGGTTATAGGTTGTTACAACGTTTCGTACCTTTTCATTTGAACACTCCTTGTAATGATGAATCCTAATTTTAAAATGCAATTATGTAGGTACCTTAATTTTAATCAGTAATTACTTACTTGAAAATTTAAAAAATGAGTTTTACACATACTTCATAAAATAAAAAAATAATGGAGAACTAAAATAATAGATACTCTAAAGGTTTCCCGAATGAAAAGGGAACGAGCTGAATAAAAATAATATTTTTTGTAAAAACCAAAAGAAATTACCATGGGTGCTGCGTCATAAGTTTTATTGCTGCCCCAGCAGGTCTATGCTTCGACTGTGGAAATATCGTGGTAGACTTTTGAGAAAAACCTACAAAGCTTCCTAAATTTCAACGTTGAAATGGAAACATTTTACCTTTCCTTAGTGGCTCAAAGATGCAGATGTCATCACAAAGTGACGTATCCGGACAGTACGGTGGGTGTTCCAAAAGTTCCCAATGAAATTCTTTTAAGGTTTCCTGAGTTTCTTGGAAGAAGCGCGGGCGAGATTTTTGTCATGGAGAAGGAAGTGTTACTTGTTTTGTGAGAAGACCTGGCCATTTTCTTTTGATTGTTTACCGTAGTTTTGTCAGAGAGCTGTAATATTCTATTTAATTGACAGGGATCCCTTGGGGCAGGAAATCAATCAAGAGTGGTCCACAGCAGTCGAAGAAAAATGAGAAAATCACTTTCAATGCAATCCTTATCGTTTTCGATTTCTTTGAAGGAAGAGATGAAGTGGACTCTATTGCACACTTTTTTTTTATTTTGGTGTGTAATGTTGACACCAAAATTTGTCATTCGCAATGATGTATTACAGAAATATGAGATCCTCCTTATAAAGCGGATCAGATGGTTTAAACATCTTGGCATATTCGTCGTTTCTCATGATCAAGAATTAGGTGTGTTGGTACCTATTTCACTCCCACTATACTGTACTGTACGTGTTAATGAATTATGGTGTGAACCATTCCTTTACTAATGTTGAGTTCACTGATGTCAAGGAAAATCCGCTTTGTCATAGATTGCGATATCAATGGATTTCTACAGCAATTTCCATAAGCCTCCACACGGTTGCCAATTCGCCAAAAATGATGCCAGTTTGCCTCTATCGCTGACATTTCTCCAAGTTTCGATTGAATTGACATTATAATTTAAGGAACGGCGTTTCTTGCGAAGATTACAACTTACGCACAAAATAAATACATCAAAAAGTAATATTAACTTATTTCGCATCCAGATATAAATTATTTACACTATTTTGTGCATTCCTTTCACAAAATTCGTAACAATACTTTAAATTTAAAATGCTATTGATCATTAGTTTAAGTTTATTTTTTTTATAGTTTTATGAAAAAAAAATTAAATCATAATGTACAAAGATTTAAATTAAGATAATTATTAATTGCTTAATAACAACGTGGTCCCAAGCAACAGCAGCACTCTTTACGAAATTACCGAGAAGATCAATTTCCTCCTAAGCAGTGCTTCTTAAACTTTCAATATTTGTGACTCAGTATTCAATCATAATTTTCATCAGCCCCTCCTCCATACAATAACAATATATTGAGTACAATAATACAATACTTCGATACTAAAGCTAAATACGACTTAAACCTTAACGAATGCAACCGGCATATAGAAACGTCTCGCTCAGCTAAAACGTTATTTTCCCTCGACGTACATATGCGTCTGTCCGAAGTACGATCTTTACTGAGCACTGCTCTCCCTAAAATTATTCAAAAGGCTTTGGAATGCAATAAAAAAAGCCTTGACAGTGTTTGAGAGAAGATGTACTTATTTCAGAGGACTTGCTTCTTTATTCCTCCTCCCCCCCCCCAATATACCACATATGCACGCCTACGTAGAAAATGGTGGCATTCGGAAGCGAATCGCGTAACTTTTAATAGGCAGTTAATGGATTAATTATAAACCATACAAATTATCACGATAAGTATTAATTTTTGTATATAGTTTTATACAAGGTGTCCAGTGGCCGCGGTAGCCAAGTGGTCTAGGCATCGGATCATGGCTAGCGTGTCATGAGTTCGATCCCAGTACCACTGAAGACCCGCCGTGTAGGGGAGCGATGCACGTTAAATCTGTCGAGAGCTCAAACGTTCTCCCGTTGGTGTGGTGTGGTAGTGAGGAGAGGGGGTGCCAACTCAGGTGTCGTCCGCGTCACTTGACCATGGTTCAAAATTACGCGGACCGTCCCCAAAAGCCCTCGTGTAGCTGAACAGTGGGACGTTAATATTCACTCACTTATACAGGGTGTCCAGCCTTAATGTGACCCAATAGCTAATTCTCGAACCGTTCGGTTTAGATATGCACTTCCAATTTGAAAAATGTTTTAAAACAGGTAAAGAATGTTTTTACGTGTTTTTCAAACCAAAAAACCCATTTAGAAAAAAATTACAAACATTAATTTTTATACGGTCCTCAGGTCCTATCACTTATATTTAGGAAAAGATGCAGTACACAAAAACAAAGTAAACACAAAAAGTTTCATTTTATTACGATAAAAACTGGCCGAGTTATGGAACTTTGAAAATCATATATTTTACCCATTTTCTCGGTTATTTTCAAGAAGCTAGTAAGGGGCCGCCTCCAAAGTGAAATTAATGGGAACTCTGCCAGGAAACTTTCGCTCTTGCACGTCACTTTTATGTAAATCGTTTTTAAATTTTAAAGCATACGTTAATAATACAGTAATTGAGTACTTAAGAAATAAAATTTATTCTGTGTACGTGTAAAACATAGAAAAAATAAAATATTTTGGAAGAAGAAAACATTTTAAAAGCAGTTCCAAAAATAGACTTATATGCTGTGGCTTCAGTCTGACTTGCTGCGTTTTTGCTGATCATGACGAACGTTAAAAATCTGTTGTGTAGTCTCTTGCAATTGCATACAGTCGTATTCTAATATTACGAATTCTAGTACGGGAGAACGAAATGTATACAAATGAAGAATACTGCGAAATGGTACTGTTTTATGGGCAGTGTAATCGAAATAAGAGAGAGGCGGCAAGACTTTATGCCATTAAATTTCCCATTCAAAGACATCCATCTTATTGTACAATTGTCCGTGCTGTTCAACGCTTGTATAAAACTGGGAGTTGTCATAGACGTATTCCCTTGTCTCTTGCCACACCTCATGCCTTCACCATTATATAAGTTAATTTGGTCATTCTGATATAATAAAAAGTGCCTAATTCATGATTGGCGCATCGTTCCTCATAATGCTATAATTTGAACGGCAAATCCTGTATTATTTTGCTGCCATTTGTTAAAACAAGCTGTTTTAGTCTTTTCGCTACAAGTTGTGTTTCTTTAGTTTAATTTTTATTGTTTGCCATACAGCAATACAAATTGTCAATCTATGATGTTTTCTTTTGCTCTTTCTGTAGATAGTGAATTACTGTTCTCTAAACTCAATTTATGAACGACCCCCTTTTCTGAGCAGCTCGGATGCTTCAAATTTATTTAGGCATAACTCGGTCAGTTTTTATCGTAATAAAATGAAAAAATTTGTGTTTACTTTGTTTTTGTGTGTACTGCATCTTTTCCTAAATATAAGTGATAGGACCTGGGGACCGTATAAGAATTTAATTTGTGTAATTTTTTTGCAAATGGGTTTTTTGGTTCGAAATGCACGTAAAAACATTCTTTACCTTTTTTTAAAACATTTTTCAAATTGGAAGTGCATATTTAAGACTAATGGTTTGGGAATTAGTTATTGGGCCGCATCAAGGCTGGACACCCTGTATATAATAAGACCATAGTATTACTGGTAATTATTATACTTGGTCTTAACTTAGTATTGTTAAATTAATTATAAAATACATCATGCAGTACTGATACATTTATAAGTGCATTATATCAGTGTAAATGTGTATTTTATTTTTTTATCGTGTCAGAATGTGATTTTTGTTATTTTACTTTCAGTAAATTAGTAGTTTTTTTTAAAAAAAATTCTGTTTTCGAATTTTTAATATGCTTGCGCCCCCCTCGTAGAATTATGATGCTTCCCAAGGGGGGAGCACCCCACAGTTTTTATAAACTCTGGTTTAAATCTAAAAACCGGGTTTGGGGACACTATCCATTCGCAATCAGCATTTATTGATCAAAAATTCTGTTTTTGCTAGAGAATTCAATTTTTAACAAACCTTGATTTAACATGAGTTATACAGCTTCAAGATACACTGCTGGCCATACAAAATGCAACGCCAAGAAGGACCAGAAATATCACAGCGAAATTCTTTCGGCAGGTAACATGTTGTACAAAGATCAAACGTTTAAAATTGTAAGCTCTTATGGCTTGGGGTTGAGAACAAAATCAGTAATTAGTGTAGCCGCCATTGTTGGCTATAACCGCTGCCACACGCCTCAGCATAGAATCAAAGAAGTTTAGGTGTATCCTTAAGGACAGCAGTCATGCGGCTTCCACATACTGCCAAAGTAGATCTAGTATAGCAGCGGGTGGTGTATCCTGAGATAGTCGTTGTGGAAGCATGGACCACACGTTTTCGATTGGCGATAGATCGGGAGAAAAAGCAGACCAAGGAAGGAATTCAATCTGATTGGTAAAGAAGACCTCTTGAATATAGAATATTAAATTAAAATAAAATGTAAAACCAAATTCAAAGGTATTTCACTAAGTTCGCAATTTGCTACGTACATTTCGTTCTACACACAAATATTTAAAATATTGGTTTTTATTTATAGAGACATGTATTTAGTGTCAGATTATTATTTACGTTCCGTGGGCTTGTAACATTTTATTTTTAATTGTTTAAGATAAAGTATTCACTTTAATCAAAACATTGAAAAATATTTCTTAAAATTATTAAAAACAGGAGAGAAATGGGAATCCACGCTCACATGCATGATTTTGAACTATTCTTTGTCTCACGGTATTGCCACCATAAAAAACTGAGATATTCGAATAATGTTATTCTCAAAAGCGTTAAATATTCCATCCTTTCTGAAAATAATAAAATGTACGTTTAGTAATTTTGTAGCATTATTTCTTCAGAATATTTCTCGCTATGAGACATTGGAAATGTGTTGCTTCTAGAGTTGTAAAACTTGTTGTATTCTGATATTTTAAGATTCATACTGTTTTTGCAACAAATCTGTTTTTGCTTCTATTATGCGGAGTACAAACATAAGTTAATGCATTCTAGAGTTCTATGAAACTTAAAATTTAAGAAGGAATTAAAGTAAACCAAATTGTAAGAAGGAAATAAAGTGTAAGAAAAAACCAGCTTGCATCAGTTTGGACGATATGACGATATAATAGTAGTTTATGTTTACTGGAGACTTCAAGCCCATAAAATGACGTAGACGTCGTAAAGTTTTATTTACAGAGAAAAAGTATGTTTAAAACAATAAATTCTTCATGGCACAACCCAACATTTCAAAAAGAAAAAAGTTTTAAAATGTTCTATAAGCCATTTTAACATAAGTTTATAAAATAAAAGCAATTGGCAAACCACAAACATTTTATTTTTCAAACCGTCTGCTAAAATTTACTTTTATATCATTGTAAACAATACTTAGAAAGAGCTAAAAATTCCTAATGTTTATATCTAAATAATGTGAAATATCTGAAACAGGATCTGACTCAAATATTACGCAGTGAACAATGTATGATTAATAGCAGGCAAGCTTATTTCACGGATATTTATTTTTATAATCACTCAAATGATGGAAAAGATCTCCAGATGAATGATACTATTTCGAAAATATGTAAAAATTAAATACCGGCGTCAATTACGCTGCGCGCATAACAATTCTTTTTTCTCCAATTGAACTAACATATTTAGAATAATTACAAAAGATGTCAATTTAAGCAACATAACTTTAATAACAGACGATTATATATCAGGAAATAAATCAAATAATCTGATAAATTAGAGTTATGTGAAATATTGAATCAAAGCAGACTATAAAAAATATGGAAGAGAATTTTCAACTATATCTATGACTACTGTATAGTTTAAAATCAATTCAAAATTGGTTAAAAAAAGAAAAGAAATTTGAATAGAGCCAAATATTTTACAATAAGAAACGCAATGTAAAGATTTGAATACACTTTGATTTATATTTCAGAAGAATGTAATTTTAATTTGTTTTATCTTCTATTATATTGAGGTCTATTGGGTTTTGTTCTGGTCATCGGGGCTTAATTTAAAATACAAACGAAGTGCTACTCCAATCAGTGAAATTCCCCTGTTCCATCACTGTATATACATTCGTACGATGTTCAAAGAAGATGGGCTACGCAACTTTCGTTCGTCACAATAGAAGCAGCGAGCTCAAATCGCCTTCTCCGTATTGCCTATTCAAGGATGCCTTTAGCCACCGGAACATCAGATCGTGGATAATGATGATTTGCTTGCAGTAAGAGTCGTTCTGATTTCTTGCAATATAGTACCATCTTACCTCCTCTTCTCGTGCTTTGTGTTAATGTTCCATGTTTCATAAATTCTTGCTAACAGTGTAAGAATTATAGGAACAATGGCATTCCTTCTTTTATGTTAATAAGTTATGTTTCGATCGGAAATCTTCCTCTTATAATTCATATACACAATTAATTGTACGTCTTCAAATGATAAAAATTCCGCAAATTTGCATGTAGATCTTGTGACGGATCTATACGCGGTTCTGCTAATCCCTTCATATCTCCTTAAGGAAAATATTTATTTCAACCAACTTTCATCGAGTAAGGAAACGTGATTATGTAAATGAGGTATATTATATAAATTCTGTTTTCGCGAGTTGAAAGGTTGACATGTAGTTGTTGGCACGTTGGAGTGTGCAAGTAGGAGTTAACATAAAGTCCTCGAGTTAGTTGTTAGTTGACGATTAAAAGGAGTGGAATTGGTTAAAGTTTACAGAGCGTGGAGCCAAACGACATTGAGCAAGCAGAAGAGAGGGCCTGCAAGTTTCCAGCGTAGGATCCGAAGCATAAAAAGTTCAGGTAAAGGGCGTTTAATTAAGTAGAAGCTAGTTTATTAGTGTGCGACGTAGTTGTATTTGAGCGTATTTAAGCTGTCTTAGATTCAATTGAGGGTGTGTAGTAGTATCCCCGTGTTATAGAATCTCACCTCCGCATTCTACTATATATTATCTACCTTAATTAGAATTGTATTGTGTTTGATTAATAATTAGAATTAATAAATTGATTAGATTGAAAATCATGTCTGTGGATTATTCTGTTTCTCCCACACATCTAGCCGGGTTTAGATGTAAGCAGGAACCACCCAACCACAATCACAATCTTTTTTACTGTCAAAAAGTGTAAACGGAATTTAAATTGAATGAATGTTATGTCCTAAAAAAGACGATTTTTCCTCTTTTATGCATTATTCGAAAGCTCAGATGCAATTCTCTGAACTGCAAACTATCCATGCGAAGACTTTAACAATAGGTTAAATGATCAAATAAAATTTAAAGTTAATATATTGTTTACATGAACTGAACCTTCACAAGATTAATTAAATATGTATTAAAATTTTGCTGTAATATGAAAATTATAGTATTTAAGGAATTGCGTATTAATTCAAAGAAATATATAAATCTCTTAACTAGAATAAAGTGAAAGAATTAAAAAAATAGAAGAAGACTTACGTTTCTACTATGCGAGCAAACCAGT
Organism: Trichonephila clavata; assembly: GCA_019973975.1. Lineage (NCBI taxonomy): Eukaryota > Metazoa > Arthropoda > Arachnida > Araneae > Nephilidae > Trichonephila > Trichonephila clavata. Next base: position 30,068 of record BMAO01009328.1, read on the forward strand.
GCCGATTTAAGCTCATTTCGGACCCTGGGAGCTAAAGATCTGCAGACCCCCTTAGCACTGGCGAATAGAAATTTATTACCAGAAAACCTGGTTAAGTCCGGCTTATCCGGGCCCTTCATGGCCCCGGGCTACTGGGCGCCAGCCCCAAGCACCCAATGGATAAACCACATTGGAGCAAACTATTAGAATTCATCCATCTGGCAGTTGCAAGTAATACCAACATGCATACAATCCGATGCACTTATTTGATGCCAAAATCGGAATGAGGCTTTATATTTGCCAAAATTCACGAGGTCTCAACAAATCCTCCTTTCTATTAAAAACATCTAGAAATTTCCTTTTCCCTCATTTCTCAAACTGTGGGCCCCCCCCCCTTGTCTGCATGATAACTCTACAAGGGGGGCGCGAGCATATTAAAAAGTCTAAAACAAAAGATTATTTCAAAAACAATTACTAATTTACTGAAAGTTAACAAAATACATTCCACAATAAAAAATAAAATACTCATTTACACTGATGTTATATACTTATTAATGTATTAATACTACACAATGTATTTGATGATTAATTTAACAATACTAAGTTAAAAACAAGTTTAGTAATTCCCACTGACCCCATGGTCTTGTCATATATAAAATTATATACAAAAATTAACACTTATCTTGATAATTTGTTTGGTTTATAATTAATCCCTTAACTTCCGATTAAAAGTAACGCAATTCGCTCCCAATGCCACCGGACACACTGTCAAGGTCCTTTTACTGCATTCCATAGCCTTCGGAATAATTTTATGGATAGCAGTGCACAGAAAAGATCGTACTTTGGAAGGACGTATATATATGTACAAGGAAAATAACGCTTTGAATGAGTGAGACGTTTATATACGCCGGTGGCACTTAAGAGGTTAAAGTCGTATTGTAACTTTATCGTCAAAGTATAGTATAATTGAATTCAATACATTATTATTGTATGAAGGGGGGGGGGTGACGAAAATTATGATTGAGTATTGGGTCTCAAATATTGAAAGCTTAAGAAGCACTGTCCTGGGATATTTCTTGGAATTAAAGTTGAATCCTCTTTCCTGTCAGAGATTCTCTAATTTCTCTCTTTCTACTCAACACTTTTGCTCTCATTTGTTACAAAAATTTTACCATTTTGCAGGTTGTATTAAAAGATAATTGCTGCTCATGAAAACTCCATTACAGGCTGAGATTTATTTTAAAGTATAAAATAATACTAAATATTCATAATTTCACTTTAAATAAAATTATTTTGAGTTTCATAAATTCAGACTGCCTTACAAAATGTAAATACACTGTCAAAAAACTTATACTTTTCTATAGCATGTAGAAAACCTATCTTCTTTCAGTAAAGCCGATTTCTTACAAAAGATGAGTGTTTAATAATATATTCAGGAAAAGTGCTTAGTAATTGATTGGCAACTGTCAATATATAGGGTTGATTTGAGCAACTATCTTAGAACTTTGCCTCTCTCATAGGCAATGGGTAGAAAAATATTTACATGCAAATTTTTAATTTCAGCTTAGACGTCTAATATTATTCAAAAAATATTATTTGAATAACAGAAATGTGAATTCGAAAAATATTTTTCATAATTCTTAATAATACTTGAAAGAAATATAGTAAATAATTTAATATTCTTAATATATATTAATGAACATTAACTTTGAAAAAGTATCCCAAAATATAAACCTTTATACACCAATTCAGTTTCCTAAATTCGATTGTGTAATTACATTGTCCGACAATTAAGATTTGAGCTTTCTCAGTAGCATTCTATTTTCTCGAAATAAAACAGAAAAAAATCTTTAAAGCACCGACAGAATTCTAAATTCGTAATTTTCAGCGAACACTTTCAAAGCACGTCTCATACGCACCAAGTTTGTAGAAAAACTTACTCTAGTAGTTTGGAAAAATGACTGGATGAAAAGAATACATCTATACAGACCTCCGTAAACTTTGAAAGTCAATAAAAAGTATGAATTTCGGGGTTAGAGATTCTATATTTCCAACATCACATTGGAAACTTGATCTTATTCGTTCCTTGATTTTAGTTTTTGCTTGAATTCCTTCTTTTCATAAATTGCATACAGTACATTTTGAGAAAAAATATTTATTAATTTTTCAGCAGTGATTTACGTTATATCATGTTTTGAATTTTGTTACATATTGTACGGGGCCATTGTAATAAAGTATTGCACTTAAAGACAGTTTCAAATATTTTTTCTATATGGATGGGGTTACTATTTTCATTTGTTTCAAGTTTATTTGTAGGAGAAAAATTAAAACTTCAAAAAAAATGGACGTAATCATTATTTTTATATATTATTTTTAAGGTATATTTAGTGATGATTTAAATCACTTAATACAAATGTATAAATTGCAAAGAAACTGAAAGCATGATAAAAAAAAATGCGGTATCTTCATACAATGCTAATGGCATTAATTTTTAGCTCAAAATTATGATTCCACAAGAAAAATCACATTGCAAAAATCAAAAATTGTAATTCCCATTTCATAGAGTTAAGGTTATATGATAATAATTGCTGTAGTTGTTATAATAACCACAGTTTTCAACGTAAAACTTTAAAAAGAGGAAAAAGTCTTACTAAAACGCAAAATATTCCATTTAAGTCAATAAATTTCAACTTGATAATTCTAATAACTATTATTTTATTGTTAACAGTACATTGTAAAACATTTGTAAGTACATAGAGCGTCGTTTATCCGAATCAATTAGAATCGGGTACTGTGCGGATACGGAATTGTTCGTATAACCGAGAACCGAATGCGATCCATGCAGTATATGAAACTGGACACTATACGAATATTGAAAATCATCACATGCGGGAAACTTGCTTGAAGAAAAAGCAAAATAGATGCAAAATGTAGCAATTTTACCTTTATTGTAAAAAATAATCACTTATTTTTCGCTGTACTATTGTACACCTTCGTTTTTTCACTGCAAGGTCTCTGATTCTCTTGAGCAGCAGTAGTTGAATAGGACAGCGAGCGCACTCTGATTATTGTTCGTACTACTTCATAGCTGTCTCTAACGCAAAAAACGCTTCAGCATTCGATGGAAACTTATTTTTCGTTGTTGTTGTGTGTTGTCCTCGTCTTCGTCCATTTCATCGTCGACAGGGTTGGATTTTTCTTGCACGGAAGTCACAATCTCGTCATCCTTTAGCATTTGAAATCCACAGTCTTCTGCATCGCATGCGATCCAGGTTTCTGCATCTTCTTCATCGAATTCTTGAAATCCTGGGATCGATTGGCCGAAAACGTATTCATATACAGTACACGTAATTGACAAAAAAAGCTGGTTCGGATAAAGGACGTTCTACTGTATGGTCACCAATATATTAAACAAATATGTGCTTTCAAAGATATATTTAAAAAATTGAGCAAACTTAATAAATGTAACTAATACTTATTTTACAAGCAATTAAAAGCAAAATTCCTGTTTAAACTTTTTATGAGACTTATAAATATGATCGAGATCATATTTTGTCACTTTTTTTGCTTTATGTTTCATACAAAAAAAATTAAGAAACATTTTTTCTACTTTGGATTGGTTTTCGTATAGTTGATCCGTTTTAATTAAAATTTAGAAACATATTACACATAAAATTATCTTAAAATAGCAAAACAAATATGTAATCTTGAATCTTTTTTAAGCAGCTATTTTCATATTCTAGTTTCACAAGCAATATTATTAACCCATTTTTTTATTAAAAAATCATGCTTATTCTATAAGTGTGCACAATTATCTTTCAAAATACTCCTCTAGAATAAATAAATAGTGTCATCGAAGTTTTAGCTACTTTCCCAGTTCAGATGAACAAGTCTTCCACTTCATTAGGTGTTCATGAAAATTGAGTTTAAGGGGGTTTAAATTTTTAATCTTGCTATCATTAAGTGTTTTATATTTACCGAAATGTTTATCGCGAAAACTTCCCTTGAAAAGTCGTAGAACTTCTTTCATAATCTCGAATAGAAGATTTCAAGAACCTTGAACGGCAAAGTTGGGGAATTTGCTTCTCCAGAGAATAAAAGATTTCAAAATTTTTGATTTGTAAAGTTCGGAAATGTCTGCCTCTAGAGAATGTTTTACCATCTTTCGGAGACTCTTACCAGTCAAAACATTGAATAAATCGATGAAATTCCCAATTTTTCAAATTTTGGAAACTCCAATTTTTTATATGTCATTGAAGTGTTTTTATTGTTCTTGGCCACTCTGGAACAGTGATTAGATTGCATTGTTGGAATTTACTACAACCTTTTTGCCTATACTTTATACTTAGCAATGCTCTTTAAGAAGGTATATTGTATTGAAACATATAAATTTGACTTTCATTAAATATAAATCAGAATTTTCTTAGTGATTCTAAGAAATAATTAAAATGAGAGAATGAATCCTGTGTGTTTTCTTCGGAAAATAAATTTTAATATCGGAAGTGAAAAAAATTCTTTACTGAAATCTAGAATATTAATTTTAATCCTTTGAATGAAATTGAAGTCTTATTGTTTGATATAGACTTTTGTTAATATTTAAGGCCAATATTTTATCCAAATAATTGTGATAAATACAAATACAGCCTTAATAAATTCAATGCAAAACATCTAAATTTCAAAAGATTTAATACATATGGAAAATGCACATTTTAATTTTCATTTATTTCTTGTACACAGAGTATTTTCGATGAACTTCAGAAATTATCATTTAAAAGAGGTCCAAAATATGGAGGTTCAAATATAATCCTTTCGAAAACAATTAAATTTGAAGTGAGGTACACAGAATCAAGGATTGACTAAATTCTTGAGGTTTTCCTGTATTTAAATTTCAAAAAATAAAAATAGAAACTCTCTAGTGTTTCAACATTCCTCATTGTAACCTAAAATATAATAGAGGTCACTTGCGGTTATGTACACACGAACTTTAATTGTAAATGACAGAACTGTTTATTGTAAATGATAAAACCACAAGAAAACTGTTGATGAATTGCACAAAATATGGTTCCATGCATTAACAAAAACAAATTAAAGTTCCCTGGTTTTACTAAGTATCGCATTCTTCAAACTGATATTTCTCTTCTTATAGATTACTTATTCATTACTCAATAGCTTCATAGCAGAAAGGTGTATTACCTTTTTTTAATTGAATTTTCATGTACAAAAATATTGTTTATAATAAATATATTTTAGCTTACTTTCATTATTTTTCTCATGATTATCAATGTTTTACTTACTCTATATATGTATAACTTTTAAATAAATAGATATGTTTAGACAATAGTTAGGTTTGGAAAAAATAGAACCATAAGCAATAAATAATATGCATTAGTACATCCAGTGTTTTATTTAACTTAGTGTGTAACATTTTGCATTAAGTATTTACTAAACAAAATAAGCAAGTCGGTGAGAAACATTTAAAGTAATGTACACTATATAGTTGTATACCTAAAAGATTTATGATCTGGCTAAAAAATTATCTTAAGAGTGTTTTAGAAGAAAATTAACTTTAAACGAGCTGTAGAGACTCACTTTTATGTAGAAAAACTTAAACTGTATTCTAGTTTGTAAAACAATTGTTTTATAACTGAATGTATACCAGAGAAAAATAAATTTTTATAAAATTATACCGAAGAACACAAATTAGTACCGAAGCATAAAGTTTGCAGTCCTATCTTTAGATTCGGTTATTAATTATTAGTCAAATTTTATATAAATAGTAATTTTTCTTTCATTACACACGCATTAGTAAAGTTATTCAAAAATTGATCTTAAATCAGTAAAATGCCTATAAAGGTAAAATATACCATTCCCCATTATTTTTAAGAGGTCTCATTTCCTTAGAATAATCATTGAATATTGGAACAGTGCATAACAGAACACAGAGGTATGCATAACAGAACACTGTTAAAATGGTATTTTTCAGTCTATGGAGTCACAATTGCTTTCGATAATAAATGTCATATCCTCTTCTGATGACCGAGACAGATTTTTAAACTTAACTTTTCTGTGTAATCTTTCCCAATGCGTTGTAATAATTTGGAGGATATCATATTTCTTTCACGCTTTATGAGCATTATGATTTTGAAGCATTATTGATCAATCTAATATTGTTTGACAGCCTATCCGGAAATAAATAATGATGGATATTATGCATTGATGTGGACAAACATTCATTGTTTAAAATTACATATTTTCGTTGCCTGTCGTAAGGTCTGTTCCGATTTGGTGTTACATCTCATTTTATGAAGTAATGCAGAGGTCTTCAAACTTAGTAGATTCTCGGAACTCTTAAGAGGACTTGGTACCCCAAAAATAACCGAACTGTCATTTTTTTTATTATTATTTAATCCTATTTTTTGCATTATTATCTTTCAATTAATATATCACTTGTGCATGTCTGAAAGTTAGAAGTTAGATAAAAATTCATTTGAAAAATGTAAATTAACAAATTAGGCAATTTGACCACACCCCCTTTATAGAAAAAAAAAAGCTAAAAAAAGGGGTTTGGGAAAAATCTATTTTAAAATGAGAAATAATAACTGTAAAAAATAGAATGTTTAATATGTAAAGCAGGATATTACCGAGGCATTAAAATAATGTAATTTTTCTTCTTTGTGAAATGTGTGCATGTAAAATTTTTGAATTAAGACATTTTTTATTAATAATTTCATAATTTCAGTTTTTATTCCTTATATGTTTTCATACAAATTTTATACTTCAATATTGTGTGAAGAAAAAAACTAAATTTTTTGTCGTGACGAGAAAAAAAAAATTCTAACACTTTTCTTGAATTTTCTTGTGCAATTAATACTCTCTAAAAACGAATCATTTATAAAAATATATGGATTCAGAAAATACGAAAATGCAATTATTTTAAAGAAAAATATATAACTTATGTCCTAAAGTGGTATTTTAAGTTTATTTAGACTTATTATATTGGATTAAATTCACCGACTACTGGCGCCAAGTGGGTAATCACTTGAAACTTAGGGCAGAATTTGCACGTGTTTATTAATTACCGTGGTAGAGCCCATGTATAAGTTGTTGACATTCGTGTGCTTTAATTTTATCTAATTAAAATATATGATATTATTGTATTTTTTGTATTATTCTAGTGTATATATTACTTAGGAAATAATCTTAACAACTCTTTTGCTTATATAATTATAAGCTTCAATGTAAATTTTATAAACTTTAAAGTGGTTTTTTTTTCAGATTTTGTTTTTTTTCATACGTTAAGGCATTCAAAATGCTACTCCTTCCCCAATTATATACCAATCACTTCCATTTTTTTGCTGTGTGTTTTATATAAAGCATGTAACAAAATTATGGATCCATTTGCCTGCAAACTGAATACTTATCTTAAAAAATATTAAAATGTAGGAGATATTAACTTTTTTTTGTTGAATTTTAGCATGCATATCAACATTTTTTTCCTCCAAAACTAATTAAGTTATTGTAAAATCGATCCCTCTCTAGAATATTCTTAAGAATTTTACAAAAAAATTTCTGGTCAAAAAATCAATAATTTCAGGAGTAATATTTTAAAATGTTCTAAATTTTCTTCAAAAACTTTAAAATTTTTAAAATTGTGTGAATAATGTGTGAAAAAATTCATCTCTTAATTATTTGAATAGTATCATTATATGAAATGCAAAACATAATTTTAAACACATAAATAAAAAAAATTGTTCAAAGGGTGCTGAGACCCCTGAAAACTATAATGTGTTTCCAGGAAACCCCACCGCCAAGAAAAAGCCTTAGAAGAATACATCTTAAAATAATGTTTAAAAGTAGATCAATATGTTATAGATATACACTGCTGCCACCGTAAATGCAACACCCTGAAGGAAGCACGCAAATAATATGAAATTTACAACATGCATTAGCGGAGGTGAGATATGCAAATGATTAGAATTTCATCGCAGACGCGCACGCCTGTGGTGCCACCTCAAAGCGCTATTTAAAGCTTAGAGATTTTGACGATTTCAAGTTCGGCAATTGTGTTTTTTTCAAAAAACGATCAGTTATGTCTCGTAGAAAACAGCGATCAGCTTCTGATCAAGTATCCGAGTTCGACAGAGGAACGATAGTGGCCTACCGAGATTGTGGATTATCTTTCAGGGAAATCGATAGTCGTGGAGGATGCTGAACAGCTCCGTTATGCATCGCCACACTGGACCTGCACTGGGTATTATGGTATGGGGCGGTAATGGATATCACTCTCGCACTCCTCTAGTACACATTGCCTGTACTTTAAACATCCAGCGCTACACATCTCCGAAGTGTTGGAGCCAGTTGTCCTTCCTTACCTTCCGGGCTTGGCCACAGCCATATTTTAACAGGATAATGCGCCACCACACGTGGCTCGCATTGTCCGAAGGTTCTTCGTCAATCACCAGATTAAATTGCTTTCCTGGCCGGCTCGCTCTCCGGATCTTTCGCCGATAGAAAACATGTGATCCAGGGTTGCTCAACGATTGACCCAAATTACACCTCCAGCTGCTACACCAGATCATTTTTGGCAACGTGTGGAAGCTGTTTGGTCTGCTGTACCCAAAGAACACATCCAAAGTCTCTTTGAATCAATGCCGAGGCGTGTGGCAGCGGTGATCTCCAACAATGGCGGCTACTCTGGCTACTGATTCTGGCAGGAACCACACTTCACAGAAGTCTATAAATTTAATCATTTGATACTTGGTCAACATGTTATCTATAAAATAAATTTTGTTGTGCTACCTCTTGTCTTTATTGGTGTTGCATTTACGGTGGCCAGCAATGTATGTATAGACAGTTAAAAAATACTCCATTTTAATTAAAAAATTTTAACATAATATTAATATAATTTACTCATTGATTCGTGCTCAAGGTGTCATCTCAAACATTGCAATATATTTAATAACTGGGATACGTATTTGCATCTTTTTACACAAGCAACCGAAGTCTAGTTCTATTGAAGCTATCTGCAGTCGTATTTTATATTCTTTGTTAATTTGCTTCTATATTTTGTTTTTGTTGCCACACACTTAAGAAATATTTTTAACTTAAAAACATTTCAGAAAGACATCAAAATCTTTACAATAATTTAAGAAACTTCAGTGAATCCTTTAAATTTGCCACGTAAAATTTAGGAGTTGTGCCACGGATTTTTTTCCCGCCCTTCTATTAATCCTCGTGGGTAAATACTTCTTTAAATACCGCTTAAATTTAAAACAGCATTTCGGGTATCTGAATTTTAAGGTTATTTGAATGCTATTTAAACCCGGGCAATGTGTGAGTTAGTCATTATTAAAGTGAAATTAGAGGATTGCCTTTCAGAAACTTTGGCGTAAGAGTGAAGAAGTTTTAGATTGGAACAACACAAGCCGATCCAGAACAGGTCAGACGAGTTCTCTTCTATCGTATCAAATGCAGATAGGTGTTTAATTATTTATCTTAAGAGCTTAAGATTGTGAGGTCTAAATTAATGGCTCCCTTTGTTTATAAGTTCTTGTTGATCATAACTTTATTGAACTGAAATAATGTGATAATTTTTATAACACTGCTTACTGATTCGGTGTTTCAAACTACACCCCCAACCGAAGGTTTGCGACAGTTGTTCCTGCTTAAATTTAGACTATAACGTCGAACCCCTGTTGATACGCCAATAAATTGTTTCTTCTCCTACCTTGACAAGTCTTCTAATTTATCCATTCATGCTTAAGGCACATGACTATCACGAAATTCCAGATTTTATTTTATCCATAATATATTTAATTTTATAAGTAAATTACCTTTAAGAATTCGATATTTCATGAAAATTAAAATTTGATTCAACAAACGCTTTGATTAAACAACCAGTGATTACTTACGGAACCCCTGTCGAAGTTCCGTGGAACCGGGGTTGAATACCTCTGCATTTTTGATCCAGGTCAAGTAAGTGAATATTTACGTCACTATTCGGCTACTCGAAGACATTTGGCGAAGGACCTCGTAATTTTGAACCATGGTCAAGTGGCAACGACGACGCCTGAGTTAGCACCTCCATCTCCTAACTTCCACATCACACCAACGGAAGGACGTTAGAGCTATCAACATATTTAAAGTGCTTCGGCCCCTACACGGAGGGTCTTCAGCGGTACTAGGCGTAGGACCACGGTCGACACGAGTCGGTCTACAGGCATCAAGATCAGATAAGTACGGTAAAGTTACGACGTTCTAATAAACACATAAGCTAATACTTCCATGCATAATGTAAGTTTAAATGTACAGGATCCTTTAAAACACATTCCAAATATAATGTAAAGGAAGTTTCCTTTGAAATTTATGATTCGCAAAATATTTTCAACTTCAAGATGAATTTGAACCACTTCAGTGCAGTCTTATCTGAATTAAAATACTTCTCTAAATGTACTATTTAAATTATCAAGTATTATGTATCGTTGGAAACAGGATAAAATAGGGTATAAAATTATAAAAATCCCAAAGTACGTTTTTTTGGAAATTTTCGTCTCCCGATTATAGCAAAAAAATTTTAAGGCTGCACAGTACCCTTTTCCAAAAAACTGTTTTGGAGACAGTAACAGTAAAAATAATTTATGTTTTATAATTAGATTATATTATTAAGCTGATCCTGTAAGTAAAGTTCAGCTTGACCAGCCATTATTTAACAATTTTAAAAAATTAGGAATTTTTGAAATTTTTCCAAACTTTAATAAAATGCTTAAATTTAAAAAAAAATTGTCATTTTAAGGGATTTATGTCTCTTGAATCATTGTGAAGAAAGTTATTATGGATTTGAAAATCTGTCCCCTTGTTAATTTTTAGTAATTATTTTTCTAGTGGTAAAAAGCAAAATATTTTTAACTATTAATTTTAGAATTTTTTAAAAAAAATAACTAGAGAACTCAGATTTAAACCCCTACTAACTTTTACAGAACATACGTTCAGCAGTATATGCAAAAAAATATTCAAGAATCTATCTTGAACAGAAATAAAGCCTTATTGATTAAAAAACACCTACATCTTTAAAACTAAAAGTTTGAAAAAAATGTATTTAAGGTTTGTAAAGGCATAAAACAAAACAGTATAATGCCCGTAAAGCTTTAATTTTTTATTGTGTTAACTTCTCAATGTATTTCCTACAATAAAACTCTATTTTAAATTTTAAAAAAATGTTTTCAGTCATAGTTAAATTCAAAATACATTTTTGCATTATATTGATAGCATTTGTTACGACGACAGTTTATTCAGTTTAATCTTAACCTAATATTTTCACAAAAGATTTGAAACACTAAGCATTTATGCACACAATAATAATGCTACTAACTTAAGCTAAAAATCCCCAGGTTTGTACACAAAATGTAATTTTTTTCAGTTTTAAATTGGGGCAGTTTAGCAAGTTTGAGTATTTGTTACACGACTTTAAAATACTATAATTTAGTACTACACTATGTTTACTATAATGAAGTTTGGTACATGATTGAAATATTCAGTTTTATCTGCAAAATACTTGTATTCAGAATTCTTGTATCCGGAAGTCTAATAACAGTATCAACTGAGGGCGTTTTTAGGTTTATCATTTTCAGTTGTATTCCTTCCCTTAGAAAAATATTGTTTCTCATAGCAACCTGAGAACGTTTTGGCCATGACATTTTCTCAACTGGAAAAAAATGATGATAAAGCTTCTAAGTAATATAAACTATTTTTTAAAACAAAAATTGGCCTTGAAATCAATATGAATTAAGTTCCTTTGAGAACTCGAAAAACTCAAAACATAATCAAGCAATAAATGATTTTAGTAATGAAAATTGAAATTACTAATCATTTCCCACTGAAAGAGTTGATTGTACTAAAATAATATTTTTAATTACTTCAGTTCAGTTTAAGAGTGGAAAAATACTTTAAAATGAAACCGAAACCAAACCCTAAGCTCAGAAAACTTCAAACATCGGAAAAATTAATTTATTATCAAATCTGAAATTTAGTGGCAAGCTGCACAATGATATGGGCCACAAGAAAATGCGGAAAAGAAAAGTTCGGGATGTTTTAGATTTGTAGGGTATACTGTAAGAAAGTTTGCAATCCAATTTGTGAGGGTTTCTTTATTATGTAAGCTGAGAATTTTTTTAAACTATTTCACTTTTATGCATATTACTGAGTTTAAAAAAATTTAAAAATACCAAAACTGTACCAATTTTTTTTAAATATTACTTTACTTTTAATTTTACTTTAATAAATTGAAGAAAGATTCAAATTATAATTTATATTTTGTACAATTTGTGATTGCATTTAGAAATTGTAAAGCTTAGAAAAATAATGCAGGGAACATGATTTCATTAATTCTTTATAAGCTTGTAATACAAAGTTCTTATTAGTAAACATTATAGTTTTTTTGCAAATTGAGCTTATTTTAATCAGTAAAATAAGATGCATAATTTTAAATTAAACCGAAACTTATTTCTAAGTTTTCTACACTTTATTCAAAAAGATGAATTTTCACAATGTAAAAAATCTTCCTAACATCTTGCATTGTCTGTCTAAAAATATGATGTGCAAAACTACTTCACATACTCTAAATTAAATTATTTACAGAATAAATAAAAGGAGTAAAATAATAAAATTTTAATAATTTCGTTTCGTCTAAAATTATTTTTTAACAAAATGTATTTTACTCAGAAATTCTAATATAGATTAAGATTGATAAAGAGAGAGAGAGAGAGCCAAAACACTAAAAAAAGTGCTGAATTTTGGAGAAATTACACTTTTTTAGCTAGAATTAGTGGTACTTTATTCCAAAATAATCGAGAGCATCGTTTACTTTTCATTTTATGGTTGCACAAATTTTGTTAACTGATGCGCATAATTAGACTGAAAGCGAAAGCTTCGTTTATAAAAAAAGGAGACTAATTCAACAAGCACAAGCTAATCCTATAAATTAAAGGCTTTCGAGCTACTAGTAATTAATGGCATGGGAAGGAGTACGATTTAACTCTTTTTAATCCATAAAAAACACCTGAACTTATTGTTGAGGCGTCTGAGTGAAAAAATGCTTTGCTTAACTTCTCGCTAAAACTACGGTTTATTGCATAGAAAGTGGATTTTAATTATATTAAGTAAGCTTACCCTATTACCTACGTAATTTCAGAGGAATAGTAGAAGAAAATCCTTCTTATTTTTAATAAGTAAGAATACAAAGCAAAAGATTGAATATTAGTTTTTGAATAAATATTATGTCTTTTGTTTTGGGCATTGTATGCACTTTATGATATAGTTTTTCTACAAATAAATAAATATTTACCATACTTTACTGGAATTAGAGTTAGAGCACTTATTTCTGATTAAATGTGATATGCTATTGAAACAGTTAAGTTAATTTTAAGGTGACTATGTCCGGAACCGCGATTTTGAAACGGAGTATAAAGAAATAATTTTTGATATTTAATATCACTTTAATTAGAATATGCATATAAAATTATTTTTAAAATGTTACTACAAGAAAAAATTATTTAAATACAATTTTGGACAAAACATGGAAAAAAAGGACATTTTCAAAACATTCTCCTTCTATGAATAGTTATAATAGTCTCTAATAGTTGGTAATTTATAGCTAAGATTCTTACATAACCTGATCGAGGGTTTTTGGAGGATAAAAATTCACATTATTTTCAGCTTTACGATTAACTGAAAATAATACCGGGAGTTTTTGCTAAAATTTCTTTACGTTGATGTAATTAAGAGTGGGAAAAATCCATTTCTAAATTATGCATTTTATAAATTTTAGCTAAACCCCGGAATCGAAGTCCTAGCTATATATATGTAAAATATTATTATTACAGAAGAATTTTTTATAAAGGGAGAATGTTTCGAAAATATGTGTTATTCTTCCTTCATTTTTTGCCAAATATTGCATTTAAATATTTTTTACTGTTATAATATTCTTAAAACAGTTTTATAAGTATATTCAAATTCAACAGACACTAAATATTAAAAACATTATCCTTTATGAGCTTTTTTCAAAATCACGATTCCGAACGTAGTTCGTATTTAGTCCCCTTAAATATAAAAGGTTCGAAAAATAATTTTATATTTTTTACACTTTGATAGCTTTAAATTTATTTTGCTCAACATATGACTTACTTCACTTATTTAAATTTAAAATTCCATTAATAATCGCTTGATTAAAAATCTATTACAAAAAAAAAAATAGAGTAAGGCCTAAAAGACAGAAAAATATCAGCAAAAAGATTGCTTTACTGATAATTTCTTTTAATCCTAATACATAAGAAAAATCTCTTCTTATATTCTTCAAGTCAACATTTCTTTAAATCAGAATTTTTTATGAACCCTTTTTA
>BMAO01009329.1:0-26838 GCA_019973975.1 Trichonephila clavata
GTATTACAAGCTAACGGTTTATTCGCAATATTCTATCACATTCCTCGTAATATTAGACCTGCTGTACAACAGAATACGAAATATACTTCGATCCAAAAAATTGCTGGAAAAGAACTATATAAATGTGTGTACGTATGTATGAATTTATATGGGAAAAATATTGAATTTTAGGGCAGAAGAGTTCATTCTCTTTCGAAGAGGTTTGAAATGTATGGGTGAATTTTCACAGTAACATTGCTTAGAGCCCTCTATAGCTCGATCTAACCACTACATTGTCACCAAATTTGGTATGCTGTGTAATAATGGCATAGAAAGTGCGATTATGTAAAAGAGGGAGAAAAATAATTCCAAAAATCGTTGATGGAGTGAGGGGTATTTACTGAGCTGTGGTATATTGCCAAACCGACATTCTGGATGAAACATGGATATCGAAGAAAACCAAAATGTGTGCTCTCATATGTGACAACTGAGACAGTTATTTCGATTTAAAAATGAGTAGACAACTCCATATAATGGTATTCACAATTGAAATGATACTACAAGACCTGCATTATTGGCCAGCTGTATAGTCTTAATCATTCACAGCTCCTCGTGAACTTAGAACCAGGCACATACATAAGCTACGTAGATGCATTTAACACTTAATGCTTTGAAAGGTATAAATACGAAGCTCGATATTTAAAAAAAAAATATATTTCGTCCAGAAAGAGGATGTAAAGCTGTGTTAGAAGCGAAAAAGATATAGCAACTGTAATCATCTATGAATTACACTGCTGGCCAACGCAAATGCAACACCAAGAAAGACAAGAGATAGCACAACAAAATTTATTTGCAGATAACATGTTGACCAAGTAGCAAATGATTAAATTTATAGACTTCTGTGAAGTGTGGTTCTTGCCAGAATTAGTAGCCAGAGTAGCCGCCATTGTTGAACATCACCGCTGCTACACGCCTCGTCATTGATTCAAAGAGACTTTGGATGTGTTCTTGGGGTACAGCAGACCAAGCAGTTTCCACACGTTGTCAAAGTTGATCTGGTGTGGTAACTGGGGTGTAATCTGGGCCAATCGATGAGCACTCATGGACCACATGTTTTCTATCGGCGAAAGATCCAGAGAACGAGTCGGACAGGGAAGCAATTCAATCTGGTGATTGACGAAGTACCTATGGACAATGCGTAACACGCGTGGTCGTGCATTATCTTCTTGAAATATGGCTGTGGCCAAGCCCTGAAGGTAAGGAAGGAAAATTGGCTCCAGCACCTCGGAGATGTAGCGCTGGCTGTTTAAAGTACCGGCAATGCGTACTAGAGGAGTGCGAGAGTGATATCCAATACTTGCCTCATACCAAAATACCCGGTGTTGACCCGTGTGGCGGTGCATAACATAACTGTTCAGCATCCTCTCTCCCTGTGTCTCCAGACTCGAATCCGACCCTCGTGGTGTTGCAGACAGATGCGTGACTCGTCAGTAAAGACAATTTCATTCCATTTTCCCAACCACATAATTCTTTCATCGTACCATACACGTCGGAGACGTCTGTGGTTCTGCGGCAAGGGTAGACCAAGCGATGGACGTCTTGCGGACAGACCACTCTGCTGTAAACGACGTCAAATGGTACACGCAGACACTGAAGGATGCGTTTCAGACTCAATGTATTGTGCTATGTTCATAATGTGACTGAGCGATCCGTCACTGCCATGCGCACAATTTACCTATCCTCACGTGAAGTGGTGCATTGAGGTGGATGCGATCGAGCACGTCGGTCTGTCGTACCCTCCTGCATCCAACGGTCAAATATCCGCATTACAGTTATTCGTCTAACACAACTACCGATTCCCCTGAACGATAATCAACAATCTTGGTAGTCCATTATCCTTCCTCTGTCGAACTCAGATACATGATCAAAAGCTGATCGCTGTTTTCTACGAGACATAACTGATTTTTTTTTGAAAAATCCACAAGAAAAACACAATTGCCGAGCTTGAAATCGTCGAAATCTGCAAGCCTGAAATAGCGATTTGAGGTGGCGCCACAGGCATGCTTAATGTGCGTGTCTGCCCTGAAATTCTAATCATTTGCATATGTGACATCGTTGTAAATTTCATGTTATTTGTATGCTTCCTTCAGGGTGTTGTATTTACGGTGGCCAGCAATGTATAAGGCTTCCATAGTCGGTACATATATCGCAGACAGTGTGTCATATTCCTTGTTATGCGTAAGCTTTAGGACGTACAGGTAATACAAGGTTTTAGAGAGTGACGCTCATATTGAATGTAATCGAATTCCCCACTAGGGAAGTGAATGTTAAAAATAAAACTTAGCATTTACTTTTTAATTTTGTACGTTTGTAAGTGTTATTATAATATTTCTTTTTTTTGCATTGTACAACGCTATGAATAATACCCTGTCAACGATTTTTGAGCTATATTCTTTTTCACGGAGTTCACTCCCCATGCTATTTTTAGTCTGCATCCCAAATTTGGTGTCATTGTGGCAGTTAGATCGAGCTAGCAGGGGTCTGAGCAGTGTCAGTTTAAAAAAAAGTTTCTTTTTGTACATTAAAAACTTAAGAACCAAACAGACTAGCGATGCTCTAACTCGTCTTACTGATAATCTTTCGAGGATAGTTACCATGATCTGATTTCCTAGGCCGAATTCAAATATACTAGTTTTATCATACTTACAGAGTTTATAAATATGATCAGTGCTTGAAACTTTGAAAAGGACTTTCCTATTTGAAAATTAGTTAAATAAGGAAAAGCAAGATTTATATTTTAGTACTGTTGCTGTTGCTGATGCCACCTGATCGACAATATCATCAGATCAAGACCCTCGAGATTCATAGCAATACCGGATGGGTGGCTCATATTTCACTGTTCTTATATTGTATTGCCTATTTTTTTTTTAATTGCATGATCTCGAATTTAACAATAATTTATCCATTCTTTAAATGTTTTAACAATTCTACTAACATATGGCTGCAAAGAATTTTTGAATAATGCATGAAATACCTAGTAAAATACTGGTACACTTTTGTAAGACATCTTGCAATAGGCGTGTAATACTTGATTTTTCAAAATAAGTTCATTTTTTGTTCGATATTTAATAATAAATTTTACAGTATTTAAGCCACAATTGGCAAATATTTTCTGTTATAAACGGAATTTTTGTGTCGTAATATAATACAACTTTAACACATTTAAATTTTTGTTACTATATTGTATTGTAAATTTTTATTAAGTTGATTTTGTATTTGTAAGTGAAAGTTTATAGTACTCAATTATAATACAGTTGCAATCATTTGATTCAATTATGATAATGTGAGAAATGCTAGATTCAATTACACTCATGTCCATAAATTAAGGAAAATGAAGTTCAGGCAAAGAAAGAGACAGAAGCAAAACAAATTTGACTTATTCGTAAAGTCTATTTATTAAACAAAAGGTAAAGAGCAAAAAGATGCTATATGTTTGACATAATTAATAAAAATTGCAATTTTTACTCCCTGGAGCAAATTTTAAAAATAAACCTTTTACAAAAAACAGTATAATATGGTTAGCATGATGGTTAATACGGAGTATGTCTCCCGGACGATGCAATACAGGCCTTACAACGCCTACGCATGCTGAGTATCAAACTATCAATCTGATCTTGGGAATATTACACCACTCATCAAGCAATGCCATCCGAAGTTCCGGTAGACAGGTGGGAGGGGGTTGACGGGCTGCAATTCGTCGGCCAAGCATATGCCATACATGCTCTATTGGATTCATGTCCGGCGAGTATGCTGGCCATCCATACGGATGATATCCTCTGATTGAAGCCATTCGTCTACAATATTTGCACGGTGAGGACGGGTGTTGTCATCCATAAACAGAAATTCAGCACCCATGGCGCCCGAAACAAACGTACATTTTGTTCCAGAATGACATCCGATAGATGTGGCCTGTCATCGTCAAACTCTGAACCTGCAGGTCAGTTCTGGAACCAAGAATAATTCCTCCCCAAACGAGCCATCCTGCTCCACTGTAACGGTGTCGTTAAATTGTGTTCTCTTGGTAGTAACGGTTACCTGGCGCTCTCCATATGAAAGTCCGGCGAGAATCAGACTGCAAACTAAACCTGTACTCGTCGGAAAACATCATACAAGACCTCTGTTGCGGTGTCCACAATGCATGCTCTATACTCCAGGTTAATCGCAGGCAACAGTGAGTTGCGGTAAAGGGAATACATCTGACAGGCCTACGAGCATATAGAACAATAAGCCCTAAGCGTCTGTACACGGTCTGCCTTGAAACTGTCGTACCGGTAGCTGAAGAGAGCTGACGAGATAGGTCTGATGCTGTGCTCCGTCTGTTTCTTTTGGCAGTAACTGCCGAATACCGGTCCTCATTCGACGTTGTAACTCGGGGTGACCTGTGCTGTAACATCTACTCACATTACCATCATCTTGGAATCGTTGCCAAAGCCTGGAGATGGCACTCTGGGTGATTCCAAGTACCTCGGATACTTCTAGCTGGGTACGTCCACATTCCAGTCGTCAGTTAATTCTACCACGTAAAAAATCATCCAAATACTTCATTTGTGCCATAACTATGCGGTTATATCACTGAAAGTCTTTTAAAGCGCTTGTGAATAATTTTACTTCTTTGCCACCATTCCTTATATACCCCTTCTCTTATAATATCATCATTGTGATGTACTATCCGTGCCATCTGGTGGTTTCCTGTGATTTGCATATTCTTCTTCAAGATGTGTGTGATAATTCTACAGGTGAAATTTTTATTTTAGAGTTCAATTTCTGTGTGATTCTGAATTATCCTTAATTTATGGACATGAGTGTATAATAATGGGAATTCCAGCTCATTTTAAACAAATACAGATGTTTTCAATGAATTTTTTTATTATCCAATTTTTTAATCTCTGTGATTTTTCAAGTGAATAATTTTTATTAATTTTTTCATTTGAATTTATTTTTTAGGAAGAGAAAGTCCCAAAAATCATTTGTTTATATAATTAGTATTTTTATAAGAGTAAAAATATTGTGTATAAATGTTTTTTTTTTAGTTTTACTGCTGTAGAATATGTCAATGAAACATTAGATTCATCATAAAACATAATTCTTAGACAGTATTTCTCAAACTGTGTTGAACGCCTCTCCAGGGAGAGTGGTAATTCTATTTGGGGGACATAAACTTATCGAAAAGTCAAAAAGAAGTTTAAAAAATTATTAATTTGCTCAAAGGCAGTAAACAAAATATTTCGAGATTATAAAAAATAAAATACGTATTTACATTGGTATAATATGCTTATAAATGCATCAGTACTGTTCAATGAATTTAATAATTAATTTATCACTACTAAGTTAAGAACAAGTTTAATAATTACTAGTGACTCTCCTATGGGCTTCTCATATACAAATTATATAAAAAATTATTATTGGTCTTGATAATTTGTACGGTTTATAATTAAGTCTTATTGTAGCTTTAGCGCCAAAGTACATTATTATTCCATTCAATACATTGTTATTTTATGGACGGGATGCTATGAAATTTATGATTGAAAATTTTATTTCAAATGTTGAGAGTTTGAATTGCACTGTTGTAATTGCCTAAGTGAATTACGCCTTCGTTTTTTTAAATAAAATCCAGTATTGTATATTACAGTATATTTTGCTTTGCAGCTTAACTACAGAAAAATGTTTTTTCCTGTTAATGCATTTTATAACTAGTTTAGAAAAAATATTTTCAACTGCAAATGATATATTTCTCAAATACACACTATGTGGCTATTTTTTGGAGAAATACTTTCAGATGAACATGAAAAATTAGAATAACTAATATAATTATTTTCTTAAGTATTTTATCTTCGAATTTATGTAATTTTATTCTGTGAAGCTTATAAAACAATTGAATTTTAATTAAATTGTTCAGGAAACAACCAGCTACAAATTATGTTACTTTTTCGATTTCTACTAAAAATTCCAGGTACTCTTTTTTCTAATAATTTTTTTTCTGATTGTTTTTGATACAAATTGGGAGCTTGAGCACTATATTAACTAAGGCTTTGCCGCACATACTTTATTTCCACTTTTGCTTCATTGTTACGCTTCGTGCAATTGATTGTTGAATTGATTTTGTTTTACAGCCCAATGTGACATGAACTCATCTTTGTGTTTTATCATTTTATGAATTAACATTGCATATAAGTATATTCGTTAATTTTTAAAAGATTTTATTACATAATTAATCATAATAAAATAGGCTAGAAGAGGGACATTCAAGCTCTGATATTATTTCCTTCATTTGGTAGTTAAAAATTCATCTGGAGATCAATTGCTTTTTTTTTTAGATATAAAGATTTCATGCAAATAATAACTTTAAACTCTAATATTGGGATTATGTATATAAAGTTATTTATTAAGTTAGAAATATTCTGTTTTATAAGAAAAAAATTTATATTGTTTTATGAGACTATTTAAGAACTCAGGTACTTTTTCTTCGTATACAACTTTATATTTCCAAAGATTATTTTGAATTGTATAACTAAACTTCGCATGAACTAGTTTCAATTTCCATACAAGCTCACTATAAATTCAAACAAAATGTTTCACTCACTTATGCTGGAAGAAAATCAGTGAAATCATGGCGTACCTGTATCAATGAAATATATGTGGAAAAAACTATGAGATTAGAAAACTATAGTATGTCAATCTAATTAACCATTTGTAAATCGAACATTTATTACTATATCGTATATATATGAATAATGTCTTATATTCCTAAATAATTATTAATTATTGGAAACGCTGTTTTTCCTGTGTTTTATATACTTATTTTTTATTTATAAATCGTATGAGTAATGCCCATTACTTTTTGTGTGTACATTGCTGAAATTTGAAATCAGAATTTTAATTGGGTTAATATTTTTACATTTTTAGAATTCACGATCACTATTTTAGTGAGACAAAAATGTTTAATAATTGCGACTTATTATATGAAACAAACGTTTTAATTAGAATGACACTTCCTGTATGTATATTAACTATTTCTTGAAAAAGAATTTCTACGTTACATAAATTTAGAAATTTTCGCTTTCAATTTTGAACAAAATGAAATTTAGTCTATGTATATGAATGGTAAATACAATAAAGTCAGTCTTTTAAAAATCACAATACATTATATCTGAATTTAAGTAATATGAAAACGCGTTGCATGAATTAAAAATGCATATCATTAGTTTTAATTGAATTACACAAACATTGTAATTGCCGGATCTCTATCTTATTAACATTTGTCTTTCTATAAATTGATATGCATTTTTATGGGAATAGATTTAAAGGTGGATTAAAAATAATTCCTAACATTATATAATCTTAAAAATCTAATATATATATATATATATATATATATATATAGAGAGAGAGAGAGAGAGAGAAAGAGAGAGCTATATATGTTTAGTATTTCAAACAGTGTATTGAACTGATATGAAAACTTTAATCAAACTCGTAATAATCGCAATAATGTAATGCATCATACATAAACATATTTATTGAATGAAATTTCTTTAAAAATAAAACACTTAATTTGTAGAAGATTACAATTCAAGGGCGTCACATATTATTTAATTTTTTTTTTTGGTTCTCCTTCCCATGATGCCGAAAGAAACACATGCACGTTTCTGAAAGAATTGGAAAGTTTCTTGTAGATTTAAATATTTTCAAATAGACAATCTTTTTTGTAAAAGCTAGAAGAAATTTTATAGCAAATCTTACCACTAGTATTATTTGAATATTATTGTTCGCGACAAAGTTTTAGGAAAAAAGTTAACTTTTCTTTCAAACTGTCTAGACAATAGAAATTCAAAAATTGGGTTTTTCTGCAGACATAAGCCATTTTTCATGCATTGCATGCGAATAATTTGATATCTAGAATTTTTCAAAATTCACCAAGTTTAGTGCGCTTTGGTATAGGAATCTCTCCGCACACACCTCAGTCAATCATTATTTTTTTAAAAAAACTTCTTCCGGGAAACTTTAAATTGTCTTGAGGCCGCATTGTTACAATGTTTTTTCGTTGATTATGTATACCAACCCGCTGCATTACCTTCAGTGAATATTTTGTTTTCATATTTTACATGATTTGATAACACATCCACACATGACTGAACAATTTTGAACGAAATATCACACACTGTGTATATAGTTCTTGACATCTTTTTTTGGGTGCAAAAAAGAATATTGTGGGAAAGTTGTACTGAATAATTTTTAAATAAAAGTATGAAAGTTGTAAGCAAATGGATAAGTCTAATGATTTTTTTTAAAACAATACATAGTATTATCTTATGTCAGCATCCATAGAGCATAAAATGACTTATTTATGTGACGTAAATTTAAAACAAAATAAAATACAAAATTCTGTGTAAAATTTACTATCACTAAAAGTTATTTCTTGTTATTAGGGTAAAAAGTTTTAAGATATCTAGAATTATAATTGTTCAAGTATAACTCTTTGTATTTAGAAGTAAAATATCTGCAATATTCTACCAAGTTTTTTTTTGGCTCGATGTTAAAGAATTGGAATCATTAAACAGAAAATTATTGATATTAACAAATATCACTATTAAATGCTTATATACCAAGATACTCAGGATATCTTAAATTCCTTACTTTTGTATGATAAAACCATTTCTAAGATTCAATTTATAATCCAAGTGAAAAAGGAAAGACAGAAAATTAAATGTAAATGATGCAAAAATAGAGTGTACATATGTATATGTACATGCATACGTATATATCTTTATATATAAAGATTACGTGTCACAGTGTTTATCCGCGATGGACTACGAAACTACTCAACCGGTCATAAATTAATTTTGCATACTGTGTGTCATTTCATCCAACTTAAGACATAGGATTGTTTTTATTTTAATTAATGACGCCATTATTTTTTACTGTTGTAAATGTGAAGAATCTGGATAACGGGAAAGTTCGCAAACTGTCGCAATGCTATGTGTCTGGGAAGCAGATAATGTAAACCAAAATGCACGAAAAGTAAATGCCCGGTTTATCTTCGGATATGGAATCTGATTTTCGAGTCAGTTTCCAAAAATAACCGTAACTTCTTTGGATAATTCCGGTCGACCGTATTTTAGACACACCACAGCAAGTCCTTACCTTAAAGGCTTTGGATCATGAAAATTTAGTCCCTGGCGAATTTAAAAACGGATAATCTGAATCTGATAACCAATCTGAGAAATAACTAAATTTGCCGGATAATTCAGGATGACCGTCTATTACGTAAACCATGGCAGGAGCTTAACCTTAATGTCTTGGTTCGGGAAAGTGCAGCTCTGGTGTAATTAGTGATGGTGAACGAGAGTCAAATCGATTCTTAAAAATGTTTGTAACTTTGCCAGATAATGCTGGACGACCCTAATGCCACTTCTAGGGACTGAACTTGCAGGCTCAGTTGCACCAAAATAATCTTCAGTGTTATCTAGGGGCAAGAAACGATAATCTGAAATCATATTTCAGAAACTCTTGTAACCTTGTCGGATATTGTCTAAATTAGGTCAAAAGCCATATCATTCGATTCCCAGTCCAGGATTTCATTCACACTACGACTGAGCTTGCATGGGTTGGAGCATCAAAAATTAGTTCTATATGCATTTAAGGGTGTGGAAAAGAATTTTAAATCAAATTTTAGGAGTTCCGATATATTTGCCATAAATTGCCATTTGACTGTATTATAGACACACCGCAGCAGGGCTTGCCTTAAAAGCTTTGGACTACGAAAACTTGATCCCTGCGTATTTCAAAATGGACTATCCGAATCTGATATTCATTTTGAGTGAGTGAGTGATTTTGGGTTTATTGGCGCAAGAGCGATTTCGGCTATACTGTGCAAACATTTGTTTTAATGTCTGATATTCATTTTGAGAAATTACTGTAAGTGAATGCTCTGCTTTTTCGGGATGTGGAATACGATTTTTCAATTAGTTTCTAAAAACAACCATATTTTTTCCGGATAATGCCGGTCGACCTTATTTTAGACACACTTAGAAGCCTTGGATCGTGAAAACTTGATCGCTGCTGTATTTCAAAACGGATAATCCGAATCTGATATCCAATCAGATTCGGATAATTTTAACTTTGCCGGATAATTCTGGACGAATGTATATTACGCAGATCGGTGCAGGAGCTTACCCTTAAGGCCTCGTGCGAGAAAAATTGCGTTTCTGGTGTTATTTGAGATGATGAACGTGCCTGAAATCGAATTTTAGAAATTTATGTAACTTTGCCAGATAACGCAGAAGGACCGAAATATTCGCGGACAGCACCACCGGCCTACGTTGAGACGCAAAACATTGATCTTGGACGTATTTCAGGACTGATGATATGAATATTCTCAATCGAATTTAAGATAATCCCATTATTACGTCGAATAATGCCAGACGAACGGATTTTACGCAAAAACTTCTGGTGTAGATAGAAACGTCTGCATTTAAAACTCCGCTTTGCGATAAGCGACGAAATGTCTTCAGGATGAACCTAGGAGCTATTCTTAGTGGTAGGTTCACATCCGAGTCTGTGATTTTTTTTCACGGTTACTGTTTGGTAACATGGCTTACGAATCAGGATCTTCTAATTTGACCTCTCTGTCATCATTTTCTTTTTTCTTGTTAGCACAGATTAAATAAATGTTGCGCAGTATAGCGAAATGCTCTCGCAATAACTCAAATCGCTCATCACCTTAGGATTGAACTTACATTAATAGGGGCGTCGAAAGTGGGCTCGAGTGCTTCTAGGGTGGGGGGTGAGAATATGGATTCGGATTTGAAAAACTTCCGTGGCTTTTCTGGCTATTGCTGGAATGAAATCGGATGGCTCCTCGGATATTCATTCCCTATGCCACTGCACTTGTACGCGCAAACTTGCAAAATTACGATTGTAATAGGAAATTGCATTGACAATTGTATCATCGGGCATTGTTGATACTTTGTTAGATGGTGGAAAAACTGTACATTCCACATCAAGCTGCCATTGGACTTTCATAAGATACAAGATGCAATGTGTACCATTGAAAAAAAGAGCGGATTGGGTACAATATTGCAAATGAATTTAATTATGATCAGGGATAAGTGCACCATGATCCATAAACATTCACTCAAATCATTACATAGAAATTTGCAACATTTTAACGGCAACGAGAAAATATTGGGTGTTGCTGTATATATAGTCTGGTGATTTCCGATTGACATTAACAGTCATTTCTTTAACTATTTTTGGTCACGAGATTAACGCATGTTTAAAACACTTGCTTTGCTGTGCTAAGTTACTTGATTCAATTCAACAGGCATTTCCTTAGCTCATTAAATGTATTAATTGAATCTAAAACACATGAGTTTTGCTACAGATCTGTGGATCTTATAAAATATTATTATTTTTAAGTTTATGAGACTTTCTTTTTCTATTGATTAAATAAAATGAGGAATTCAAATGTTCCAAAATATTTCCAAATGTTCATCGCTAAGCCAATTTAACCAAATATAAATATCATTAGAAAAAATAAACTTTTTTTTTTGAAAATTTTAAATGCTTATTGATTTGAGAATTTTTTGTTACTTAAGAGTGATTGAGAAATATTTTTCAAACTTTGAGAGATTTTAGTTTTTTTTTAAAAAAAAGCACAATACAGGTGTCGGATCAAGCTATTGAGTCTTATTTTAAATAAAAAAAAATTGAAGGAAAAAATTAAAGAAAATTAAATCAATCCTAATTGTTTTAATATAATCATCTATATGTTGTTAATTGATTATATAAATATTTTTATAGTTTGAACATAAAAAAATACTCTTGTAACTTGAAGATTTGCCTTTTTAAATTATACTTAAAGGGAGAGACAAATGGAAGGAAATTAAACTGAGTAACCCGATTTACAATAATAGGTAATCCCAAAAAATAATTATTGTTTTTAATAAAGCTTTCAATCTTAGACGTTTTGAAATAATATATGTCAAAAATGTCATATTTCCTGTGCTTGAAATTGGATTTTATTCGTAAGATCAATAACCGCATAATTACACTCTAAAAGAGTGGAAATTGATCTCACTGACAAATAATCATCAATGCGTAATGCGTCCATTACCAGTGAATGAAATGTGCATTAGAAAGTCTCTTTACCGTGAATTCTTATTAACGATCAATATAAAACTGTGAAAGGAAAACTAAAAAAAAATTTGACGAAGAGTGGTTAACCTAAAAATGCATTAATATAATAATATCATTAGAGAAGGAAAGTATGTGTATATGTACAGTATTATGTATTTTATCTTATTTTTAATTTTCAGCTAACATTTAACCAAGACGCGGTAAAAACAGAATAATATTATTCTTTTATTTCAGTTGTTTTACACTTCATCAAATATTTTGATTTCATAATGCAAAAATATCATTCAAAATGTGCTTTATGAATGTTCCAAAAAGTTTTAATAAACACAATATATCGTTTACATATTAAATTTAACAAATTATTTTGCAAATAGGGAATGTAAATCATGCAATATTAGTAAAACTAACTAAATATTTTTTTATTTATTTATTCCCTCTCAGTTTATTTTTTAAAAGAATATTTGCAAGTTACAAATTTCGTCATGCGGTGCCAAATTTCACATGCCAATGTAAAGAATTGAAGGGCATGATTGCATAAAACATTTAAAAGCAGAATTTTTCCACGTGTTAATCATTAAGACGTGGAATAATATTCTAAAATGCACCAGTAACCTATGACATGCATATTGATAAATGATTGAATTATCTATTATTTACTTTCAGAGTTTTTAATCTTAAATTGCCAAGTATCGGCTATTTATAATAAACCATGAAAATATATTTCGTTCATCATCCTTACACTGGACAGTACTAATTTATTTATTCTACAAAAATATTTCAAATCTGATGAAATACATACAATATGTTTTCAAAATTTTAACTCACACAGAGATGAAGAGTAAATATCTCCTTTTTAATCAACTATCTGGATACTTTTCTG
Source organism: Trichonephila clavata (assembly GCA_019973975.1). NCBI lineage: Eukaryota > Metazoa > Arthropoda > Arachnida > Araneae > Nephilidae > Trichonephila > Trichonephila clavata. The sequence continues at coordinate 13,055 of BMAO01009329.1, forward strand.
TTTTTACGGCACAGGAAAAAAAATCGCCATAAATGATACAATCGATGCGAAATTGAATATTCCCGCTGGTAACCTTTTACCACCAAATTTTCAAAACAAGCCGTGGTATTTTCTTATCAGAAACGTCTTTTTCATAATATATCAAATATGGATGAAAAACGAAAGATAACTAACAATTATCAAAAATCTGTTATACGTATATTGTGTTTTGTGCCAACAAAGTCTGCTTGGTAAGATTTGCGTCGACAAAATGGAAAAGTACCTCTTTTATTTTTTCTAAGGTATCCGACTCTGATTGCGACAACTTTTTTTAAAAAAAAAAAATGGAGATATGGGAATTTTTTTCTTGTTTTTAGATTTTTTTTAGTACATTTTAGGATAAATATGCTAAATTTAAGAAGATAAAAACAAATTATTATAACTAAATAGGGGAAAAATGGGTAAAGGTTGACAAAAAATAGTGTAAACGTGGCCCATTCTAAACCAAAGTTTTATAAACAAATTTTCAATTTTTCAATTCTGATGTCTTGCTATGTTATTCATTGTCAAAATGAACTTCCGGATAACAGATATTTTCCTTTTAACAAAAACTAGAGCACTTTATCTTAGTTATTATATAAAATTGCTTAAAAAAACAGTGATTATATTCACATAAAGGACTGCAAATTTTGTAATAAAACAGTGATTGATAAATCTGAAGGTTAAAACACTTCTACTATAATACAAAACTTACACAAAAAAATTCAGTTAATTATTTTCAAAATTGTTTTAGCAATTATTGGCCCCGTTTGATTATTGAAAAATCACATTTCGGGTAAAACTCGTTTTAAAGTATGACATCTTGCTTAAAGTAACGGCATATGCTTTTATAAAACACTTGTAGTTTTTGTTCTATTTAACGGAAAATGATAAACTTGGTATTTTTATAAAGCTAATAAGATGGCCCATAAAATAAAATCGTAAAAAAATTGTCAATTTTTGGCAAAATTCACAATTTTAGGATAGTCGGATACCTTAAAAAATAACTTTTTATTCAAAAATAAATACTTATCACTTCAATGTGTGTGTTATTATAACAGATGGAAATAAAATACTTCATGTTTCAAATGAATATTAAGCCTAAAATTCTAAAAAAATAATAAAAAGGAAAACTATTTACATATATATGGAAGATAAAAATGCTGTTTTTTTTAAATAGTTGCTCTATTTTTTTTAAAAAAGAATTATTTGTAATACTATGTTTTTTAATTGTTTTTTAAACTAGAGCAATAATACTGCGGCAACAATTGCAGCATATGTTTTAGAGCCTGATTTATATTCCACAAAAAATTAAATATAAGGAATCCAGCAATGCATATCATCAGTCAGAGTTATCGAGTACGAGATGAATTGACATGGATGAGAATCAAGTAGACGAATAGAAGGAACTGTCTGCTCAAGGAATAAATTGATTGGAGAGATCTTCGTAAGGGAACAGGACAAGCATAAACTGAGAGTGGTTTGACGAACCTCAAACACTGCGGAAGCGTAAGACACTGGTTTCAACCAAAGTCTCTTAGAAAAGAGATGGAAAGGGAAAAATTTCAAGAAATCAGAAACAAGATAGTCATACTATTAAAATATTGTTATTATTATTACCATTTGCATTTTTTTTATTCTACCACCCATTTTTATTTATTTTAAAATAAAGATATTTCAAAGAAATCATAATATGAATGTGATAAAATAGCGGCCCTCAAAGAGTTGTTTTGCTTCCCACCAAGACAATCTGAAAGCCAAATAGACAAAAGATATTCTCTGGTTTTGATTCAACATATATTTGTGTCCAGTGTTTTTTTTTTTTTCTTACATGAAGATGAAAGTTGCCTGGCATAACTTGAAGTCAATGATAAAAATGTCAACAAGAAATCATATTTCTGATTTCAAAAGAAATGTAGAAAAGTGCTATAAAGTACGATTTCACCATGATTCTAAAATTAACTGTGAATTCATCTATAGATGATATGAAAGCAGTCCAGTAAATAAATTTAATAAAACTGCCTCTATTTTTTTATTGAAATGCAATCAATACAATAGTATTATTTTTATAATACAACTTATACCTTTTACCTGATATGCGAAGTTATTTAATAAATTAGATCATTTTGAAAAGGTGTAGTCCTCTGGTAGTTCACTTCCACAATATTGCTCTCTTTCTTGTCCTAAAATAGCAAAAAATCGAGAAACTCTGAGATTTTGCTCCAATTATATACATAGTTTTACTAATATACTCTCTATATTTTAAAATTATTCTCTCAGCTACAGAGTGGTTTACATGAAACCATAAATATAAGTCTGAAAAATTCAAATGGAAATTTCGGGCATTTTTTTCTCAAAATCAAAAATAAAGACAGTTAAAGCAAACAATTATATTTAAAATAATGAGCTACAAATTTACCCAGATAATAAAATCAATATCAAATAGAGCACTCGTACAAACTTAAAGTCAAGTGTTTCAGTGAGAAAACACGCGTGTAAAATAAAATCACTTTTTCACGTCTCTAATCCTCGTATTGTTACAAATTTGCCTTTTCTTTGAATAATTTCAAATATATAAGGTTAATTATTAGTTCTTTGTAGATATATTCTATGTGAAAATTGTCTCAATTTACCAGTAGTTAATTAATAAATGTTCTACCATTCGATTTAAGAATCTATTTATTCCTCATAAAGAAACTTTCTTGATAATTTTACCAATCAATAAATTAAAACTGGGTTTTCCAGAAGTTGATGAAGTATCCGAGTACTTGTTCTTCCGCTTAAAGATTATTTGAGCATTAATTAAAGATTTCTGAGTGAGTATTAAGTACAATACTTGAGACTCGACTAATGACTTACAATTAATGGTTGTCTTCCTTAATGTTCCTAACAGCCTTAATTACAGCTTTCATGAAAACAATTCAAATAAGTAATTTCCTGTTAATAGCACAATTTAATTACAATTTCTCTTAGAAATCCTTTCAATTCAAAATATACTAGAAGTGGCCTACATTTCCTAAAAGCTAATTTGTTACCTCGCATTTGTATTTTATCTTCTGAGTTGAGAATCACTACTGATTGTTTCATAGTTTGCTGTATTCGCAAGAACGAAGGGTATTGGAGGACAAATTATTGTATGCAAGATTTCGTAAATGTATATCTTTCGAATAATTCGGTCGTCAGTTCTGTAGCTACTTTCATAAATAAATTATAAGAAGGCGTAAATAATTTTATGCATACAATTATTTTTCTTAATTAATGCATCTAAATATACCCTCGGTTATAAGATTTAATACTGCATTAAACCTACAATAAATGATTCTGATATGAGTTATCAATTCTCTAAAATAAAATAGTTATTTAATGGCTCATTCTGTAAATAATGTAAAATGATCAATATTTCAATCAGTACGCTCTCTCTCTATTTCTAAAAATAATTTGAGATTGTAAAGACCTGCACAAGATTGCCAATTAAAGAATTCTTTGGTTAAATGGATTTTTGATTTTCAGTTTTGAATATTGCTATTTAGGATAGGCCATAAATATTAATAATTAAATTTTCTAAAAGTTTTATAAGGATATAGTGCGCTTTGCAAAAGATTTTGCGAACTAGTTTTGTTAATTAAATCATGGAATTCTTAACTACTTTAAGGATTCGTTTAAGAACGAGAAAACAATTAGAATAAGAGTAAATTAAATTGTCTCGTCAGGGAAGGAAAAAAATAATATCATATTAATTTTGTGTAGAGAAGACGTACATATTTATCATAGAAAAAGTCTTATTAAACAGCAAATTCGTGAAACTAAAAAAAGAAGACTAAATTATTATAAATATTTCTTAATTCCCTAAATATCAGTTCATTAGTTTAACTTTTGGGATGAAAACATTATTTAAAAAAAATCAAAGTAAAGTTTATTTATGAATTCTAATAATAAAAGTAATTAATGGGCATTTGAAACTTGAAACATGTGGATATTCATTCCAAAAATGCCATCAGGAAAAATTTCCTCGGATATATACAGGTCCTGCCATTCAGTATACTATTGTGCGTGTCATCAACAAGAAAATATTCTGTAGATCTAAGACAAAACCATCTATGGCGAGAAAAATATTCTGCAATTACATGAATATCCCATCTCGCAGACAAAAAAAAATATTACCAGTCAAATCCAATGCATATGTGGCTTAACCAGCTCAGCAAAAGTAAATAGATTTACCAGGATAGATATACTAGGGAAATTAATTTACTATAACTATTTCGAATGTAGTAATAGTTTAATATTATAATTAAAGTACATATGTAGAGAATAAAATATAATAAATAATGTTTATTTTTTAATTTTTTAAGAACAATTCTGAATGTATTTCTTGAGCATCCTATACGTTCCAACTAATAGCAATTAAAATTATTTTTCTAGAATTTCTATGGTAATATTTGTTGTTGTTACTTATGCCACCTGTCTGACGTAGTCAGATTGAGGCCCACGAAATTCATCATGGAAACGGGTTAGAGATACGCCTGTCGTTAGCCGAAGCTTTGAGCCCATGAAGGTGACAGTACGATTTTGCTCACGATAGATGGCGACACCATTCGGACCCACTGATTTAACGAGCACGTACTCCGCGTGTGCACTCGGCGGATATTTGGTGGTATCGGGCATCGAACCCAGGCCTTCCGGTCTGGCGTCCGATGCTCTGACCACTAGGCTACCCACGGCCGTGGTAATATTTGAATATCTGAAACAATATTTGCAATTTGGAGCTCTAATTTTTTTAAACTTTCATATCTTTTTTGAAACGAGTTTATGAAGAACACTATATTGCTACTTTAAAGAGAGAGGTGAGTGCGAGGAAGTTCAAAAACAACAATTTCTTACCATTCTAAAACAATGTTTATTAGTATGAGGGTGGTTTTTTTTTATCCAGCTGATAACGAAATAGCGACCCTCTCTCAAACGAACTACTTCTTGCGTGTGTGTGTGTGTTTTACAATACCCCTTTTGCATATTAGTGAACTTAGCGAGACTGAAATCACCAACAACTACTCTCCTAATATATATAATTTATAACTATCCACTAAAATAAAAAGAAATATATAATGACTCTAGAGGTACGAACTTCTAAGCCTACAAAAACATTAATATCCATTTCTGCGAAGAAAGTAACAACTGAATACGAAGAGGCTGTGCAACATAAAGTTTGGAACAAACATAAACGTTTTTTTTCTTTACAAAAGATGATCGCTATAGATTTCAATTTTTTTGTCAAATAAAAGAAAACATTCATTTCATTTCATCTTTATTTAAATCAATTAATCATTTAAAAACAACTAATATTATTTTAACTATACATACGGTAAAATAAGTATATAAGTTCAGATTTGACAAAAAAAATAATGAAAAACTACTCAAAGAAAAACATAGCTCATCTAAAAGGGACACTATTTAATATCTTAGCATGATATTCATTTAAACTCTTTGCACATCAGTTGAGACATTTTAGTAAATAAATAATTCTTAGAACTTTCTATATAAAATATATTGCTGTTTTTATACACTAAAGTAAAATTTAATGCTTAGATGGGTTTTCCTATAAAAGAATAGGTTTTTTTAATGAAAACTTCATAGTTTTGCGTGTGTATGTCTGCGTGAACGAAGTATCTAGAAAATAGTTTTTTGCGTGTATTTAGAAAGAAAAAAAAAGACTCATACAACTTTATCAATTTTCCTCACAGTTGGACAAAATTTACAAAAATGTTTCATGTTCAAAGATATCTAAATTGTATTAATGGGTTAATAAATTAACTTACTTAACAAGTTCTTAATTGACTCCTTGCGTACCAGACTACACTTTTCTCTTAAGAACACTGACCTTGACGTCAGTGCATACACTTCATTTTTTTCTTCTAACGCTGACTAAGGCGAACGTTCGTTTGTGTTTTGTTTTGCATTCTAAGCTTAGTATAATTTTTTTCCCCTTTTTCTTGGCAAAATGGCATCGTCGTTGGATTTCAACGAAAGTGATACTGAATGAGAATATTTGCCGGAAACCGATGCATAGTACAGTGTCCCTGATACGGATTTATCTATTTGGGATGAAGAAGATGAAGAAATGGAACACAAAAATGACAATACACTTATGTAACGCCTTTGGAAAGGCTTTATGTTTCAAGGAACTTTTCCAACAATGCCAAAATATTTGTAATTTTAGTTCTACTTCCCTATTTTTTTTTCAAATCTTTGTAATTCAGACATTTTGTAACTTAACTTTTGTAATTTTGTACTATACCGATAAAATAAATTCTACCTTATACTGTTTCCTGTGCCGGTTACTCAAGTTATGTACCCTATGTAAGCCCTATATTCCCATGAGGTTACAATGAGTTTTTGCTCAAAACATAGCATGTTTTCATAAGTGATTACATGATACGAAAGAAGTTAAAATACATTTTAACCAAATTTATTTTTAGCTCATGGAATCCGGTTTTTTACTGAAATACTAATAATCTAAAAGGCATATTTTGCAACTTTCATTCAATACCGAGTTCTAATAATTTTAGGAGCAAACCATTTAGGAGAAATGCACTATATTACTTAGAGAAGACAATATTCACATAATATTTTTCAGTTCTTCAAGTACCACATTGTAAATTTTGTGATTTTTAACAATTTCAAGGTATAATATTAAATGAAGTAAACTAGAAGAAACTCTTTCTAACTGGTCCTAGAAAATATCCGGAACGGATTAAATGTAACATAAAACATTTACATTCTTTTGTGTAAAATGGGTGAAAGAGAACGCAAAAGAAATTAAAAAACTTCAAAGCAACTTTATGTCTGCACAGTCAATTTAAGGCGTGGAATAATTTCGTTTTTCAAGAGAGAAACTAAACAAAATATAATTTTTTTTTAAATAAACAGCATTTAGGTAAATGTAAAAACTTTTTTCACACATAATGCCTATCTTTTCCGTATGCTTGAATCTCATTTTTATATCTACCGTTAAGCGCATGCCCATAGATTTTGATATTAGTTTTCGTATTAAAAAGTTGCATTATACTCAAGAAAGCACGCTGCATGAAAATTGATATATTTTAATTTAATTCGTTTTTTTACAGTATTTAATGTGTAGTATTTTTCACGGTAATTTTTTTGACATTTTTTTTATGTTTTTGAAAAAAGAGTTTTTTTTTCTCGTTTGGGACAAAAATCACTGAAAACGCTGCGCAGTTTTATATTCAAATATGTGAAGTACTAATTAAACTTTTTGTACCCAATTTCATAAATTCCCCTAACAGGAAACTTTTAAGCATTTCGCAAACTTTTGCATTTATACTTTTCTCATAATAAGAAATTAGATACGGAAAATAATGATAACTGTAAAAAGAAGATTATTTTTTGGAAACATATTAAATTAATTAATTAATTTAAATAAATAACTGATTCATTATCATATCATACGACAATCTGTCACCAAATTTTTGAAACGATCATAAGAATTTAAAAATAAATAAATGAATAAAGTTGACTTTTTTTTTGTTTGACAACTTGTTTCGAAAGTTTGCTGGAGAAAAAAAAAAAATCTTTCTTAAAACGCTACTGATATAAACCCGAGAAACAAATAAAAATATTTTCTGCTCCTCTTTTTTACGAATGAAAAAAAAAATTCTTATCTTTATGAGATGTTTATATTCTTAGATAAATATATTTTCGGTGGTCATAACGAAAGGAAACGTAGGAGAACAAATTATTTCTTGCTAGCAAATTTTTATGGGTGCTACAAACTCAAGTCATATTTATTCATAGATGGGAAGCTTCACACTTTTTGGAACTCTCTCTGCTGATATTCTTTGGGGAAAAACGTAACGCTGTAGCATTTTTCTTCAATAATATGGGATTTATTTCCTTTTCTCAAAATGTGGAGTACTTTCGGTTTGCTATAACTAGAATTTTGCTTCAGGGACATAATAAACATCAGATAGTATTTTTCCTTATGTGGATACATTTGATTTACTACATTAAGTTGTAGGATTTAAAATTTAAGCATCGTAAAGTGCGCATTTCTGTTAAATTTGTATTTCAAAATATTTACTTAGAAAAGAGAGTTATGTATTTTGTCCCTCTAGCTTGATGTAACTCATAAATCTGTGAAGTAAACCGTGAGTTTCCCTGATCCTTGTTATAATAAACATATTTATGTTCCATTTAAATCGGTTTAAATGAAGTAATTTAATTTTGATTCCTTTTCCATGCTGACCTATTGTATATATTACAGTATAAAATATCTTATAAAATAAGAATAGAACACAAGTGCACTTATATTTGCATTTAACAATATATGTTTTTAATTCTTTACGGCTAAAATGGAACTTTTTAGCTTTTAGGCGATATGGTACCATCTTCACATTTTTTATTTTATTTTAAATATTTGATATTTGGTTATAATTGTATTTCATAAAGGTTAATATTTAATAATAATTCCATACAAAAATCTTTTAATTTGTTGCAAAATGATTGTAAAATTTAAATTTTTTTTAGCTTTTTTAAGCATTTTTTAAATTCCTACGGCTTTTTTAAATATGTCTCTTTTCCTTCAAAATTTTTTTCCAAGTACCTTATAATATACTGCATAAACTGTGCATGGGTTTTTTCTGCTGCTGCTCTTTGATTTTTAATTAATTTCTTTATAGTTAAACTTCCAAAAATTCCCAAAAAAATTTAATTTTGATTTTGAATTTTTTAGAAAAATTACTAAACATGTTAGAGCTAATTCCATGCACAGTTTTACAAAGCATACATTTCAGATCATGCATAAAAATTTCAAACCCATACTTCAGTTATTAAAAAAAGCCTTAGGGTTTTGAATAATAGTATATGTACAAAAATTCAACATGGAGAAATATGAGTTTGAAGATTTCATTCCATGAATAGCATGATATAATATTCATCGAATAGTGTGAAACTTTTATAAAATGTTAATTAGCTTATTTAAAACTACTTACCATAAAAAATTGCAGAAATGTAGAACAATTAAACAGTATACTGCCATAATGAATGTATAGAAAAAAACGAATGAAACATCAATATTTCATAAAACTTTATCTTAATAAATATAAAAAAAATAAATACACACACTTCAAACCTAATTCCATGCTCAGAGCTAGTGCACAACATGTACAAAATATGTTTATGCCTTTATTTTTTATTTCAATGATTTTAAAAGCCTTCGCATGTTAAATATTGTACACGAATAAAAGCAAAAGGAAATATTAATTTATAGGTAAAATACATCAAAATCTAAGAACTGTATATGTGCATTTGTTTAAATAAACATCTTAAAATATTTTAATAATAAAATTGTTGAATCTCGCACTCATGGGATATATATATATATATCACCAAAAACAAACATATAAAAATGGGAGAAGTTTTTTATTGTTGCGAATTAGATTTTTCATTATCTGAGTTATCAAAATGAGATTTAGTATTTGTGCTTTGGGAGAATCCGTTTTGAAGTTTTAATATCTTTTATAATAATATCGTAAAAAGCACGCACAATTTTTAAATCTTGACCACATCCATTTAGATCTTCCCAGTAAATATTTCACAAACTAGAATTTTTTTACGAATTGCACAATTCTTTCTTAAAATGATTTATTACTGTATATTCAATGTCAATCTCATTGATGCGCATTAGAGAAATAATTAATTCTTTCTTATCAGGCTCTTTTCTAGCAGATAATCTGAAATGTAGGCGTGGAAGTTGCTGTTTAGCATCAAACATTGCTCCATTACTTAATGAAAAATGCAGGTAAAGCTTTCAAGTATTGCCGGCATATTTATAAAGATTCGGGGTATCAAATAAGCCAATAAATGTTTTTTGACAGGTTAATGATTTTTAGGGTACCATATCACCTTAACTAAGGCAAACTCACATTAAAGTATTTCGAAACAAAAATTTAGACATTAAATTTCAATTTTTTTTGGTAAAACAATGCAGAATATAGCATTTTTTTCGCTTTAAACTTTCTTGATTTTGTTTTAAAAAATGATTAAGGTACGAAAAATGTATGAATAGGAACTGCACAAAATGAAAGCTTGAAAGGTATATTTAAAAATTTTCTTTGGTAAAGGTTAGTATGAATTATACTTTTATATGTGTGGTTAAGGAGTTCTTGAAATGCATTTGAAGGAATTATATTGATAAAAACTCAACTAAGATGAATGGATTCAAGCACTTTTCGAAATTTGGAGATTTATTGTTATAAAATACCATATATGCAATATATTTCAAACAAAAACTAAAGGCTTCAGTAGATAGTTCAATTAAAATAACATTTTGGAAATAATTTTTGAAGGTACTCTACTTGCCAAAGTCCAATTTGGCACGATTTCTTGTTGCAAGTAGCATTGAAAAAATGAGTGTGAAAGAATGAAAAAAATAATTATATTTGATAAAGTAGATAAAGACAATAGAAATACAGACATTTGAAAAAATCCCTCAAAATAACATAAATCTAATTGCATTTTTCAAGAATAAAAAACACTGAAAATATGTCTACTACAATTACAAATAAAATGAGGAAAATTTCTAAATACCAAAAAAAAAAGGGACTTATGACTGTAAATTTTGAAAAATTTATGAAAGCATTTATCGAAAGTTGAAAAAAAAACAGTTATAACGCGCAATTGGTTATCAGTAAAAATAAAAATGTCTAAAATTATAATTTTATGCTAATGCGAATTTGAAACTTTAGATCAGAGATTCCCAAACTTTTTTGCCTCATAGACCCCTTGACAGTTGTTTCGGTTTGGGGTAGACCTCTACTAACCTAATATTAAATTTTTGCAAATTCATGAACTTAAATGTGTTTTTTACAGCAGGTATAAAGCTACTTTTTTAAGGGATTTAAATATTTAAATGTAGCGAATTTTTAAAACTTAAGAAAACACATGATAATTAAATTAAAATTTAATTAATACATAAAATAACTGAGCAACAAACCAATATTTTTAGTGGGAGGGATGAATCTGGGGATGCAAATTAACATAATCCTTATTGCCTAATTCTTATAATCTGACTTTTTTTTCCCAAGTTGACCCTATGAATTTATTCCCTACTGGTATATTACGATTGTAAAAACAATCTCAAAAACCTAGTTTCAAAATATAAAAAGAAAGGCATATAAATGTAAACATAGATTAAAACGTTTCCCCCCCCCCTGGTAGATTGTCTGTGACAATTGGGAAACTGGGAAAGTTTGTGACGTCTATTAATATACTTCTGTAGCTTAATTCTAGCAGGAAAGGCTGAAATGTGGTCCTTGTTTTAACAAAATTTAAGCTGTCGCGTTGTGACTGCAAATTATCCTCATTCAATTTAGTAAGTAAATCTGGTTTCCACTTGATTAAATTTCCTTTTAAAATTAAAGTCACGATCTGGTTTAATGAGAGCTATTATCGTAGACTCCCATTTACAACTCATAGACTCCAAAATTATTTTTTCGCTGCCGTGGACCCCTTGCAGGTCGTCGTAGACCCCTGGGGTTCTATATAGAACACTTTGGGAATCATTGCTTTAGATTCTGAAATAAAGCAATTCAGGCTGTGACGGATAGTTTTTCAGGCGTTAGGCGTGTTACGTGAGTTCTTTCAGGTCGTTTAGACCTTCAAAAAGTCACGTTTTTTTCTCGGAGGGGGTTGTGACGGATCTGTACGGTCTTCACTAATCTCCTCAATAATTCTTTCAAGTTTTTTTTATTTCAACCAATCTCCACCGAGAGCCAAAGCGTGATTTATGCAAATGAGAAATATTATATAAGATCGGATTTCGCGATTTAACTAAGAGAGAGAGAGAGTAGTAAAGTGAAGAGTTAGATTTTTGAAGTAAAATGAATTGAAGCATCGGTAAATAAACACGCAGTTGTTCACAAATTTAGTGAGTAGTGGACGCGACGAGCTAAGCTGAAGATTGAAATTGGAAAGTCGAGTGTGGATCCTAGCCTTTATCCGATCCAGTCAGTATTAAGTTATTCAACGCGACCAACCTGCCGAAGTACAAGATTAAGGTTAGTGATTTAAAACTTGTGAATACGTGTATGTGTGTTAGCTGTAATTTTGTACGTGCTGATCTTTCGTGGGTTCAGTTCCGATTCTGTAGTTCCGCTATTAGTAACCGCTTCTCATACTCCACTGTGTTTTATTGTTCTTAAATTTGAATCGTGTGTGTACGTAACTTTCCTTGATTAAGAGGTATCAATAAATATAGTGATTTGTAAGGATGTCTCTTGAATTCGTTAATCCGCCTACACGTCCAGTAACAAGTAACGGTAGAAGGGGAGATGATAATCTTAGGGGAGGTTATATGTCACGACAAGGCTATGTAATTTCTTATTTTTTTTAGAAATATTTTTCTTGTCTAACGCATACTTATCAAATTTCATAGAGGCAAAAATCTTAACTAATGAAAATATGTTCTCTTAGTTAACGATACTGCAAAGAGCAAATTGGTTTAACTGTTTGCTCCGTAATAGTTGAACACGGTGCCCTCACACTGTTTTTTTCCTAAAGGATAATAGCACTCACCAATAATTTCTGAGGTATACATTATTCCATGGAAAAAAATGGACCTCGAAATCAGCAATTACAATGTCCAATATGAAACTGGTTATTTTTTTAAAGGGATCATTGTACTCCCAATATTTTCTCCTCGTCACTTGACCATGATTCAAAATTACGAGGTCCATCGCGAAACGCCCTCGTGAACAGTGCGACATTCACTCACTCACCCAATATTTCCTGAGGTATACATTATTAAATGAAAAAAAAAACACAAATGGATCACAAAAACCACAACAACAGTGAATAATATGAAGATAGTATTTAAAAAAAATCGAAATAATCACTTTTAATTATGGAATTAATTTGGTATCGGAACGCTACATGCCAAGAGGCTCTTGTTGTCTAATGACATGGAAACCAAGATGGTGGCCTAGTTGTAACAAATAGTCAAGAAAATAACTTTAACAAATTGCTTTTTTGGACGAATCTTATAAAATGCAGAAATAGCCTAGAATGTTAAAAAAAAATTTAATAAATGAGACACTTAAAAAATTTACTTATTTTTAAGAGGAGAACAGCATGAAAAATGAGGAATGCTAGGAAAAAAGTGTATGAGACATTTTTAAATCCCAGGGAAAGAAGAAAAATAAAAAAAAATGCTAAAAATGCATTGTTTCAAAAAATAAAATTAAAAAAATATAATATTTTAAACTGATAAAATCATTATCAGGACAAAACAATAATCATTGATTGATGAATGTTATGAAAGGTTATGAATTCGTTTCTTCGCCTTTCCCTCCTAAAATTGTATGCCAGTCAGGCCAATGAGTTTTACATACTATTTAAGGGAATTTGAGGAAAGATTCTTCTTTTATTACAAACAAATGTTCCTAAGCATATACCCAGTGATATAGCCTTCAAATCATTCAAGTAGAATGTATTCAGACTAGGAAGCTTTGAAGTGACGCCAGGTAACGCCAATAGTAATGATATGAGTGCCAGTCACAGATTCAAATAATTTCAATGAATGGTTAACAGTTCGGTATTCATAACCTTTTCATCAACCTTTCAGGAGATTACTACAGTCGCAAATAACAGTTGCTCCTAGTTCGACCAATGGTTCTCTGTCATTTTTTGTTATGTGCTACAACCAGGAAACAATATATTCGGCCTCACGCTAGAAGCCCATTGTACTTCAACAGAAT
>BMAO01009330.1:0-18135 GCA_019973975.1 Trichonephila clavata
GCTTTTGTCCATGAGCAAAACCTTGATTTGTTTTTGGTCCAGGAACCTGGCTCGAGCCAGGTGTCAACCCCCAGATAGCTAACTATCGTCTTTACAAAGACGATAGAGTCAGCATGTTTCATCTCAGACCACAAGGCGGCACCGCTATTTATAGTAAAAACGAGATCGTTCACCACAGTGTCCCCTTCTCGCTATGCAAGGAATGGATGCCACTGCGGTGCAAATCAAAAATTAATAATTTCCCACCCATTAATATCATTTCGGCGTACATCAGAGCGTATATACGCCTTAATTTCCCTTCGGAGGATTTTAAAAAAGTTTTTTAATTCTGGAAATAATTTAATCATTGCTGGTGATTTTAACGCAGCTCACACGAGCTGGCACAGTGCTAGGTCGACCAGATATGGGCAACAACTGCGAAAATCTAACCCGCAAACCTTCGGGGAGCGAAAATTGTCGCCCCCAAACCATCACGCATGTTCCCCAACCGGGACATCGCGGCTCTAGCATCGACCTGGCTGTGTTTAAACACATCCCCTTTAATTATAGTATCAGAGTTTTTAACGATCTCAGCTCTGATCACTACCCGTTATCTTAGAACTAAATTTAAATACCTCCATTATTAAAAACCCAGAGCAGTTAATTACTAATTGGAACAATTTCAAGTATGTTTTAAGTAATAAACCCTCCCCTCTATTGATCGCACCAGCAAAGAAAATATGGAGTTGGCAATCTGCCAACTCATTCAAAAATTTCCGAAGCTTTTGCTGAGGCTTCAAAACCAAAATTTAACAATCCTCCGAAGTTTCTTTCCCCTGAAATTAAACTCAAAATTCGTCAGCGCAACCGCTGCGGAAAATTTGGCAAAGAAATAGGTGCCCTGATTCATACTCTGAATTCCGTAGCCTCAGTCGTGAGATAGCAAAGGACATTCAACGCCATTCCCGCTCACAGTGGGAAAAACACATTGAGGAACTTTCGCCTCTAGACAATACTGTTTGGAGAAAATCCTCCCTCTTACGTAAGCCTTTTCAAGCCATTCCTCCCTTGTGGGGGCACTAGGCAGTACAGCTATCACTCCTATTGAAAAGGCGGAAGTGTTAGCAGATAGCTTGCAAACTCAGTTCGAACCAAACCACGATGTTGGAAATGACGACCCTCGTTCAACGCTCACACATAGAGGTAGAGAACTTCCTTTCTACCCATTACTCCCAAGTAATCGACCAAACCATGCCCACGGAGATATTAATTTTCATCAACAAGTTGCAGTTGAAAAAATCCCCTGGCCTTGATCAAATTTCGAATCGTATGCTTGAAAATCTACCCATTAAATTTCTTTTATTCATTACTTTCCTATGTAATTGTCTTCTCAAGCTCAATTACTTCCCCAACACCTGGAAAACTGCCGTGGTCATTCCTATCCTGAAGGCGGATAAAAATCTGACCTTCCTCAAAATTACCGTCCCATCAGTCTCTTAAGTAGTCTGAGCAAAGTATATGAATTTATACATCTCCGACACCTGAATCAACACTGCGCTGCTGCTAAGTTATTTATTCCCCAGCAGTGCGGTTTTCGACCCAAGTGCTCTACAGTTCATCAACTGCTTAGAGTAACGGAGTTGATTCACAGCGGCATCGGCAAGTACGAGGCCACGGGTATACTTTTCTGGACATAGCCAAAGCCTTTGATAAAATTTGGCATGATGGCTTAATAATCAAGTTCATACGACTTGATTTTCCGGCTCTCCTGATCAAGGTCATTCATAACTTTCTCTCCGCGCACTCATTCAGAGTGAGACTTGTCAAAATTCTCTCCTCCCCTCGACCAATCAGAAGCGGCATACCGCAGGGGTCATTGGTCTCTCCGCTCATCTTCAACTTGTATGTAAATGATATGCCACAAGCTAACTTCGACCATTTAGCAATGTATGCTGACGATACTGCCATTATAACACAAGATAAGAGATTTTCCGTGGTGATCTCTAATCTTCAAATATACGTCACTTTGCTAGAGCTCTGTCTCACGGACTGGAAAATTAAAGTTAACGCCTCCAAAACTGCCTGCCTTATGTTGACGAGAAGAAGCCAATATACCAGTTGCCAGCAAGTGGGGTCTTCATTAAGGGTTTTTACACAGTCTTTTGTAAGATGCGGTTTCCCGCATTTTACACATTTTGGGTTCCTTCTGCAGAATTTGGAGCTGTGGAAAAAGCCCTGGCAGCGAAAACACTGTGCAGGGCCATGCTTCCTATTTAGGGTTTCAGGTTTCACCTTCATGAAACAGATCTCTGAGATGTTGAAGTTGTTTTTATTATCTTCGGTCTTAGGGAGGGTCAGTAGAAAGAGAGGCATTGGGAGTCCGGTTTTTCTGTTTGTCATTAATTTGCACTCGGTGACGGTGATGGCAAGGCTATGTAGGTCTTCAATGATCTCGTGAACCGGCATGTCAACAGGCATCCCTCTGATGACTATTTTTAGATCTTTTTCCTCCGAGAGCTGGTGGGTGAAGGATTCAAGATTTTCTACTTCTATGAGGTTTCTGATCTTTCTATATGCAAGTGGGGTTTGGGGGTAGACTCGAAAGCTTTTGCAATAGTCCGGCTGACTAATTTTTGTCCTGTTAGGTCTTGTAAACGTTTCAAAAGCTGAGCGGACCTGTCGATATTGTCAATTGTGATCGGGGGTAGCGGTCTGTATTGGAATGGTGTGGAACTCCTGATAGTGGGGTCATCAGTGTCAAAATCAGCAAGATTGGCGTCATCTTGAAGGGCGGCTGGTGGCTCCTCGATGTCTAGATTGCTGAATCTGTTTGGAGTCTTGATTTCGATCCTGGGTTTTTTTTTCCGGCCGGTATTTTGTTGGGAGAGGAATTATTTAGCTTTCGGCTAACTACAGTGAAGCCATTTTCCTGGTTTTTCGCCGAAGCCCCATTGTTTGGAAATTGCCCATCATGGTTTCTTGTTCGAATTGGAGTTTTTTTTCTTCATTTCGAAGTAAACGGACTTGCATCTTGAAGGAGACCGTATAGCTTGAGTCCAACTTTGTTTGGGTGGATGGAGTGTCGAATTTACAGTACGGAAGTTCTTGAATTTTACACTCAATGTAGGAGCAGAGTTGTAAACAGGCGTATGAATTGTCAGTGTGACTGAGCGCCTGGGTCAAGTCATCAATGTTGGGAATTTGCGGAGCGGCTGGGTTTGGCGAGAATCAGATGACTCCGAGGTGGTATCCATTTCCTGTCGGTTGGCTGGGGAAGGGGTGGGGACACCCGTCCATTGCTGGAGCAAAGAAGCTGATCAGTCAAGTGAAGTTCCAAAGGGGGGGAATCAGTGGGAAGAATCAGCGGGAGCGTTCACGGTCTAATACGGTTCTTCAGCGGGAGAAAAAAGTTGTCTAGAGAAAAACAGTAGTACGCAACCAAAGAGGATGGAATATGAAAAAAAAGAAAAAAAAAAGAAAATTAATGAGCGTGGAAAAAAGTGAGATCAGAGTGCTAGTGAATTATCCATGACTTTTACTAGTCTAATGGCAGAAGTGCGAGAGGAACTGCTCTCCCAATGGGGTTGCAGCTACTCCCGCTGATGGAGTTTTCTGTCCATTTCCGAGGTGGGTACCAAAGAAGTGGGTGAGTGCGAACGCATCCGAGGTCCGTTGTCTGTTTGGGTGTTATCTGATTGGCTGGTGTAAACCTGTTATTTATCGTGAAGTTTTTTATGTTGTGTGAAATGTAATATTGCTTAAATCAGCAAAGGAATTAAAATAAAAAAGTAGCACAACTAAGGCAATTCCAAACAAAAAGCCCCCTACCCATCTTCATGATACAGATCACCCGTGATAAAAATTTCGAAGACATTTACAAAATACGGAGCTGTTCTCTACATGCAAATCAAGATAGAACCTTTTTAACAAAAAAATCCCGAATCACGCAGTGCTACAACTGCAATTATTTTCACCATGCTAGCAGTAATTGCAGTATGAACACCAGATGCCTAAAATGTGGAGAAAAGCCACAGAACCGGACAATGTTACGATTAAGGAAAAAATCGAAAATCCCCTTTTGCATTAATTGTATACAAAAGCCCAACATGGCTTCCTCCACTGTTTGCCCACTTTTCCCTAAACCCAGAAAAGGGAAAGGCAAATCCAATAACGAAAATAAAAAGCGTAACGAAAGCTACCCAAATCACTAACAACACGGTTACTTCAGCTTTGAGTTTTGCTCAAGCTGTTAGTAACATCAATACCAACCAGATGGCGGCACGCGCGAATGATTCCTCAGCGCCTTCAAACAATAATAATAATTTAAATTTAAATAAAAATAAAAATTTCCTTGGAAGCAATTAATGCTACCCAAAATCAAAACGATAGCTTTACTTTTCTCCATACAATCGTGGAGCTTAAAAACAATTTTTTCAATGTTTCCAAATCTACTTTCAGAAATGGAAAAATCATATAAATTCCCGAATCCAGCAGACAAGTTAAATTGTCTTGTTAAAGGAGTCTGCTCCTCACTATCCTCAACAACCATCAATGATGTCTAGTTCTTTTTTTGGCTTAACAATTTTTTCCTGGAACGCAGATGGAGTGAGATCACGTATTGTTGAGATACGTGATTTCGTCGATAAGTATTCCCCAGATATTCTACTCTTACAAGAAACACATTTGAGACCAGAGCCTACTTTCAACATTCCCAACTATATTTGCTATAGAAATGACAGACTGAACACAGCTCATGCCTCGGGTGGAACTGCCATCTTCGTTAAAAGATCTTTTCCTCATTATCATATTCCCACCCCACCTCTCCATACTGGTGTCAAAGCAACACTTGTTGCTCTTACTCCTATCGATCAGGACCCATTCCTGGTCGCCTCGATTTATATTCCACCGTACCCGAAAGAAAGAAACCTTGGTGACGACCTCGACACCATTTTTAAGATCATTAAAACGGCCATCCTTGTGGGTGACTTTAATGCAAAGCACACCTCTTGAGGTTGCAGTTACTGCGACCCCAGAGGAAATAAGCTGCTAAATTATTTAAAACAAAATAAAATAGATATTGTTGCACCCACCACCTCAACCAGATTTGGCACTGATTCTGAGTCTACACTTGACTACGCACTCATTAAAAACTTAAATTGGCCTTCGAATGTTGATTCTCTTCCTGAGCTGAGTTCAGATTATAACCTCATTAGACTGCACTTTCCAAAAACTACAAAATTTGAAATTCCACCACCTCAACTTAATACTACTTGGAGTATATTTACTAATAGACTAGCTCAACCAGATAACCTAAATCTCCATACTGCTCGCACTTACCAAGAGTTTGATTCCCAAGTCTTCAACCTCACTATAGACATACTCAGTGCTCATGCTAGGGCCTCCAAACCAGTTTACCATACAGAGCAGCCTTTTGTTCAGGTAGAACTTAGGCATTTATTTAAAGAAAGAAATAGAGCCAGAAAACTTCGGCAATTCACTAGATACCCCCAACACAAAACAGATTACCATAGACAACAAAACATCATCAGAAGAAAAGTTTTTCAGTACAGACAACAAGCAGGGGAGGATACACTTTCTTCTCTGAACACTGAGGACAGTTCCCTTTGGGGAATGGCCAAGGCGTTCAGGAAGAAGGCCGCCCCAATTTCCACCCTTAATGGCCCCACCGGTACAGCTCTCAGCGACAAAAACAAGACTGAATTTATTGCATCATCGCTTGAGAGACAATTCCAGTTAAACGACATTCACAATCCTCGTAAAGATGAGGTCATCACCAACATTGTTGATGCGTACTTTGATAATAATACTAACAACCCTGATATCATTCACCCTGCTCTACCATCTGAAATTATCACTTATATTAAAAAGATTAAAATTAAAAAATCCCCAGGTACAGACGGGAATACAAATAAAATGCTAAAAAATTTACCATTACTAACAATATTCAAAATCACTAACATTATTAATAATATGCTAACCCTCAGATATTTTCCAAAACACTGGAAGACTGCAGTTGTCATCCCGATCCGAAAACCAGGTAAAGACCCAACTGCTCCAGATTCGTACAGACCAATCTCGTTATTGCCTGTACTTAGTAAACTGGCGGAAAAAATCATTCTTGCCAGACTCAATGACCATCTAGAAACTGATAACATCCTGATTCCGGAGCAGCATGGGTTCCGCCCTCGTCTCTCGACTACCCACCAACTGCTAAGCGTACTTGAATTTATCAAAGAAGGAAATAACAGAGACGAATGTACAGCTGCAGTCTTCTTAGATATTCAAAAAGCCTTTGATAGAGTTTTGGCACACTGACCTACTCTTCAAATTAATAACCTATAAAATCCCAAACTTACTTATCTTTTTAATAAGCTCCTATATCAGCGACAGAGACTTCTCTGTCAAAATTAATAGAACTTACTCCACTAACAACCTATTTAAAGCAGGAATAGCTCAGGGCTCAATTTTGGGACCTGTATTATTCAACCTTAATTTAAATGACATTATTAAAAATTCTAATACTATGCTCTGTATGTACGCAGATGATACAGCCATACTCTCCAGCACACACACCTGAGATATCTTGGTTCTCTGCATGGAAAATTGCGATCAACACTACCAAAACTGAAGCAGTCTTTTTCTCTAAAAGAACACCCCCTTCTGAAATTATTCTTCAAAATCAAAGTATCCCTGGTCTCAGCACACCAAATACCTTGTTGTTGTCATTGATAAAACTCTCACTTTCAGACAACACATTACATATATTAGAAATAAATGTAAAGATTAAATGCGTTAAGTTTATTCCCTAATCTGTAGAAAGTCTAAGTTAAGTAGACGTAATAAATTACTTATCTACACTCTAATTCGGAAACCACTGCTAACCTACGCCTCTCCGGTCTGGTCTCACGCAACAAAAAACCAACATAAATTTAATTGAGACTACTCAAAATACTACTATTAGACAAATTTGTGATGCGCAATGGTACATGAGAAACAGAGATCTCAATTTCGTGTGTAACATTTCAACAATCAGGCAAACTATCAGAAAAATAGCAAGTATTTTCTTTAAAAAATATTGACGAACATGACAATGCATCTATAATCAATATTTCCCCCTACTTTTCTCTTTTTCTCTGTCAGAAGACCAAGAGATATCTTGGTAAATCCTGACTTTGATTAATTTTCTCTCAAATTTCTCTGATAATTTCTTAATTAATGGAGAAGTTGTTGGAGCACTTAGCCCTGTAGGGCTCTAATCTCCAATCGGGTAATTTTTGATGCCTTTAAAAACGTTTACAATTGCCCAGTTTAAATAAAAATTTTAAAATAAAGAAAAACTACTTTAGTAATATAGAAAAATTAAATTAAATATAATATAAAAGTTTAAAATTAAACTTAAAATAACTCTTTAAGTAGCTCAAAACAGAAAAAATATTGATCTTTTGGGGGCGGAGCTAGCCTGACCAATCCTGTGCAGCAAAAAAAAGGTAGGAGCGGCTTAAAAATTAAGAAATATCAGTGAAAATGAGAGAAGATAAAGAAAGTCAGGATTTACAAGATATCTCTTGGTCTTTGAAGAGAAAAGAGAAGCCCACACAACCCCATCATCAAAGCTCAACACTTTTCAAGTATCCTCACCCTAAAAATTAACTATGTATATTCTAGCACGAAGTGGAGAAATCCACTCCGCCCACCCTAACACAACAAATAACTCATTCATACACTTGTAACTTTTCACACTAGCTTCCCGCTGCATCCTAACGCATGGATAGAGAGTAACAGTCACTCGGCCGATTTCTTTCTTTGATTGCTGACGCAATCCTCCGATTTTTCCTTCCTTGCGCTTCCTCCAGTTTTTTTCCCCTGTTCGTCCGCTTTTGCGGGCCACTGCCGCTTGGGTAAACAATTGTAAACCTGTTTAATCACTCGTCAAATACTGTCACATGCGCACTAGATTGCCTTAAATGCGGACAACAAACACAGAACCAAAGATTGTGAAATTAAAGAAAAATTAGAAAGCCAACATGCATCAACTGCAAAGAAGTGGGCCACCTGGCCAGCTCATTTAACTGTCCCAAATACCCCCAAATCAAAAAGAAAACCGAAAAAGCCCAAAACCCAAATGAAAATAAAATATATTCCCAGCAAACAAGGACGTGGTAAAGGATTTTTCCTATGCCACCGCCCTCCAAGGAAAAAATTCAACACACACAACCAAACCCCACAATCCAATACACAGACAACTCAAAATCAAAATTACCCTCACCCCCACTGATACCGAAAACTCAAATGAAAGGCCCTTTGGAATAATGGATGCAGTCTTCGAAATAAAGAAACTCTTCGCTGATTACCCATTCCTTCTGGAATTGGGGAAGCAGTTGAGAGCGGTAAAGGAAAAGATAGGATAAATGTGTTCTATGAACATGTTATGCGAAATTACGAGTAGTTCATTCTACTCCTTTTGGCAAGTGGCAAGTGGTGTGGAAATTACGGAGTTCCTATCCCTTTAGGGGATGTACCTCCTCATCAGAATAATTTAGGGATATTTACATAAAAATTAAGTTACTTAAAATTAAAAGAGATAAAAACTAAATAGCAATAAGGGAAAAAATTAAATGGGCAATGGCGTAATGCCTGCTGGAGAAAAAGTGGGCGAGCCCACCCAGGTACAAAGCACCCAATCAGCGTTCGCTGTTGGGCGTGATGGATAGGTACACTCATTCTAGTACTTGACGCCGTGGAGACATGACGTCAATTCGTGAACCTGAAAGCCTGGTCGGCGATTCAAGCGACCAATGCGTTGTTATGGAGGATATTTCTGCCTCCACACTCACAGAAGAACAGAGATGTACAAAAATCTCAGGTCTGGAAACCCAGATCCAAATTTTCGATGCAAGGAAGGACTACGTCCTAACGATGATTGAGATCGACAAGAGGAACAAACATCCCCTGCCTGAAACAATGCCAAAACTGGAGGGCGAGCTGAAGTTCGTAAAAGAAAAGATCATCTTCCTTGAGGGTAAGCTGAACGATTCTTTACCTTGCCCAGTCCCACTTTGTAACCATAATTTTACTTTTAAACCTACCAAAAGGCATGCTGAGCCCATTGTAAAGCCAGCAAAATTAAAAATTAAAAATAAAAGCAATAGTAATGACAATAACGATTTTATACCAGCGAAAAGGACAGTAAAACCATTCCAGGAGGATAAGCAAAAATTAATAGCTACCGACAATAAATTTGCAGTGCTCGACACTGTTAATAACGGCGCCGAGGACGTCACCCCAGCTCCCTCAAAAATTAAGCTGATCACTATGAAGCTCTTTAAAGATTACAACTTAATTTTACAACAGATCCACAAAACGCACCCAACAGCCACAAACACTCACATCAACGGATTCATAAAAATCCAACCCCAAACACCAGACCACCATCGAGAAATCACAGAATTTCTCGCAACCAAAAAAGTTGAGTACTTTGTGACAGACCCCTTGGCAAACAGGCCACTCAAGCTTGTCATAAAAGGACTTCCCGCTTCCACGGAAGTTGAGGAAATAAAAACTGACCTCCTAAACAAAGGAATTGCGGTCGAAAAAGTGGCCCAACTTAGACAATTCACCACTAAAAACCCCCTTCCATTCTTCCTCATTGAAATAACCCGTAACGAAAATGTCGATGACATTTTCGCCATAAAAAGCTGCCTATACATGCAGATCAGACTGGATCCTTTCAAAAAGGGCTCGCGAACGACTCAGTGTTACAATTGTAACCTGTTTCACCACGCGAGTCAGAATTGCCACATGAGAACGCGCTGCCTGAAATGCGGTGAAAACCACAGGACAGGTCAGTGTGCAATCAAGGAAAAAATTGAAAACCCTACCTGCATTAACTGCAACGCCAAGGGACACATGGCCTCCTCAATACAATGCCCCCTTTTCCCGAAACCCAAAAAGGGTAAGGGAAAATCACCCGCAGAAAACAAACAGAGAAACGAAAATACCCAGGCTAATAACACCAGAATTATCCCCGGCTTGAGCTTCGCTCAAGCAACTAACTCGAATACACACCAACAGATGGCGACACGCGGGAACGTCCCCTCGGCGCCGAGCAACCAACTCGCTAATAGAGCAGATTCCATTACCAGGGAGGCACCTAATGCACCCAATAAAGAAAATGATGATTTCACCTTCCTACACGCACTTCAAGAAATCCAAAACATCTTTAATCTTTTTCCTTCACTATTAAGTGAAATGAAAAAAAAGCTTCAATAGCCCAAATCCGGCAGACAAGCTTGGCTGTCTGCTAAAGGGAGTCTGCTCCTCCATCTCTAACCTAACTATTAATGATCAATAATTCCTTTTTCGGCCTTACAATATCCTCCTGGAATGCGAACGGTGTGAGATCGCGTACTGTTGAAGTACGTGATTTCATTGATAAGTACTCCCCTGATATTTTATTAATCCAAGAAACACACCTGAGACCAGAGAATTCTTTCAAAATCCCCAATTTTACTTGCTACCGTAACGACAGAACCCACCCGGCCCCAGGCTGGGGTGGAACTGCGTTATGTATTAAGCGTACAATACCCCATTATAGAATTCCCACCCCACTCCCCCTTACTACTGTCGAGGCCACCCTGATTGCTCTCACTCCCACTGACCATGACCCCATTTTAATAGCCTCTATTTATATACCACCTGGTAATTCCACCACCCTGGATGTCGACCTCGACACAATTTTCAGTTTGCAAAATTTTTCAATCCTCATAGGCGATTTTAACGCTAAGCACACCTCGTGGGGTTGCACTCGTTGCGACACCAGAGGTAGAAAGCTCTACAGCTACATCATTAATAATAATATTGATCTCTATGCCCCACCTACACCCACTAGATACGGAACTGCTTCAGCTACTACAATTGACTATGCACTGGTAAAAAATCTAAACTGGCCCTGCACCATAGAATCAATCCCAGAACTAAGCTCTGACCACAATCCGATAAATATTCATTTCCCGAGAACCACTCAATTTCAACTTCCCCCACCTAAACTCACCACTACCTGGAGTAAATTTAAATCTATTCTATCTAACCCAAATAATTTCTATCTCCCTGATGCTAATTCTACTGACGAGGTTGACACCCAAGTGGACAACCTCACCAACGAAATTTTAAGTGCCCATGCCAGTGCATCAAAACCAGTCCACCACTCGGAACAACCATTTGTCCAGGGTGAGCTTAAAGAACTGATTAAAGCAAGAAACCGAGCCAAGAAAACTTGGCAAACCACCAGACACCCACAACACAAAACAGAATTAAATAGACTCCAAAACAAAATTAAAAGAAAAACCTATCTCTACAGACAACAAGTATGGGAGGAAACACTTTCCACTCTGAGCACTGAGGACAATTCCCTCTGGGGACTGCCAGAGCATTCAGAAGGAAAGCCGCCCCGATTTCGGCCCTTAACGGCCCTGACGGTACTGCTCTCAGCGACACACACAAAACTGATCTTATTGCTAATTCGCTGGAGAGACAATTTCAGATCAACGACATACATAACCCACACAAAGACGAAGTCATCTCAAACATTGTGGATGCGTACTTCATCACTAATAATAACAACACCGACCCCCTCCCCCCTCCTCTGCCTTCGGAACTCATCACTGTTATTAAAAATGTAAAAATCAAGAAATCTCCAGGCAGAGATGGAATAACGAATAAAATGCTTAAAAACCTACCTCTACTAATAATTTTCCGGATCACTAACATCATCGATAGCATGCTTAAATTAAAATACTTTCCCACATCATGGAAAACGGCAGTTGTGATTCCGATTCTGAAAGCGGGAAAAAGCAAAACCGACCCAGAGTCATACCGCCCAATCTCGCTACTCCCAGTTCTCAGCAAGCTGGCTGAAAGAATTATTTTAGCCAGACTTAATGACTTCTTGGAAACTAAAAACATCCTGATTCCGGAGCAGTACGGGTTTCGTCCTCGTCACTCCACAACTTACCAGCTTCTCAGAGTAGTCGAGTATATCAAAGAGGCAAATGACAGGAATCAGAACACGGCCGCCGTTTTTCTTGATATCCAAAAAGCTTTCGACCGAGTCTGGCATACCGGTCTAATTTTTAAACTAATAACTTACAATATCCCACCCCCCTTAATTCTCCTAATTAAATCCTATATCTCTAATAGAACCTTCTCAGTTAAGATTAATAATACTTACTCTCAAGAAAAGACAATAAATGCAGGGGTAGCTCAAGGGTCAATTCTTGGCCCTATTCTATTTAACCTGTATGTCAATGACATTATTAAAAGCACTAACACTAAATTATGTATGTACGCAGATGACACAGCTATACTATCACGACACTATGACTCCAACACCCTTATCACCAACTTAAATGAACACCTAGCTCACCTTGAGACATGGTTCTCAGTGTGGAAAATCGCCCTGAACACGTCAAAAACTGAAGCAGTTTTCTTTTCTAATAAAAAACTACCTCCGGAAATTATCTTACAAAATCAAAGAATTCCCTGGTCTCAGCACACCAAGTATCTTGGTGTCATTATAGATAAAAACCTCACTTTCCGACAACACGCAACATATGTTAAAAATAAATTTAAAGCAGCGGTACGCGTAAACTACCCCTTAATTTGCAGAAAGTCTAATTTAAGTAGACGAAATAAAATGCTTATCTACACACTGATCCTGAAACCTCTCCTCACCTACGCCTCCCCAGTCTGGGGACACGCAGCAACGTCCAACATTAATCTAATTGAAACTGCTCAAAACGTAATTATTAGACAAATTTTCGATGTGCACTGGTACATCAGAAATAAAGACCTCAGAAAATCATGTAAAATCCCCACTATTAGACAAACCATTAAAAAACTAGCAATAAAGTTCTTCAACAATGTTGATAACCACGAAAACCCAACTCTCCATGAAATAGATCCCTATAATACCTATTCCTTTATTAGAAGGCCAAGAGACATCCTGGTCAATCCAGATTTTGATTAAATCCCATTTACTTTACCATTTAATTTCTTTCTCCTACTTAAATATCCCTTTTTCCACCGGCCCTTTAATTGCCGGCCCTTTAATCGCCGGCCCTTTGAACTATGGACGCTTGCTGCCCCCTGATTGGCTAGGCCAAACCGCCTACTTCCAGATATCTAAAATTTCTTTCATCTCCCTTGTCTCGGAGCCCTTCTTTAAGAGCTCCTATCAAAATTTTTTATCATCGCATCTGGAATATTTTTAACTCGCTGTAATCATTAATTTAAACTTTATCCACCTCAAGTATTTTTATTTAAAATGGGCAACAATAAGTATCGTTTCAGTCTCTCCCAAAACCCATGAAAGGAGATTAGAGTCCTGCCAAAGGACTAGGTGCTCCATAGAACCCACCAGCTTATAGGAGATATTTTCATTCCCGTTCTTGACGTCGTGGTATCATGACGTCTGTTCCTGAGCCTGGAAGCCTGGTCGGCGATTCAAGCGACCAATGCGTTGATATGGAGGATATTTCTGCCTCCACACTCACAGAAGAACAGAGATGTACAAAAATCTCAGGTCTGGAAACCCAGATCCAAATTTTCGATGCAAGGAAGGACTACGTCCTAACGATGATTGACATCGACAAGAGAACAAACATCCCTGCCTGAAACAATGCCAAAACTGGAGGAGAGCTGAAGTTCTTAAAAGAAAAGATCATCTTCCTTGAGGGTAAGCTGAACGATTCTTTACCTTGCCCAGTCCCACTTTGTAACCATAATTTTACTTTTAAACCTACCAAAAGGCATGCTGAGCCCATTGTAAAGCCAGCAAAATTAAAAATTAAAAATAAAAGCAATAGTAATGACAATAACGATTTTATACCAGCGAAAAGGACAGTAAAACCATTCCAGGAGGATAAGCAAAAATTAATAGCTACCGACAATAAATTTGCAGTGCTCGACACTGATAATAACGGCGCCGAGGACGTCACCCCAGCTCCCTCAAAAATTAAGCTGATCACTATGAAGCTCTTTAAAGATTACAACTTAATTTTACAACAGATCCACAAAACGCACCCAACAGCCACAAACACTCACATCAACGGATTCATAAAAATCCAACCCCAAACACCAGACCACCATCGAGAAATCACAGAATTTCTCGCAACCAAAAAAGTTGAGTACTTTGTGACAGACCCCTTGGCAAACAGGCCACTCAAGCTTGTCATAAAAGGACTTCCACCTTCCACGGAAGTTGAGGAAATAAAAACTGACCTCCTAAACAAAGGAATTGCGGTCGAAAAAGTGGCCCAACTTAGGCAATTCACCACTAAAAACCCCCTTCCATTCTTCCTCATTGAAATAACCCGTAACGAAAATGTCGATGACATTTTCGCCATAAAAAGCTGCCTATACATGCAGATCAGACTGGATCCTTTCAAAAAGGGCTCGCGAACGACTCAGTGTTACAATTGTAACCTGTTTCACCACGCGAGTCAGAATTGCCACATGAGAACGCGCTGCCTGAAATGCGGTGAAAACCACAGGACAGGCCAGTGTGCAATCAAGGAAAAAATTGAAAACCCTACCTGCATTAACTGCAACGCCAAGGGACACATGGCCTCTTCAATACAATGCCCTCTTTTCCCGAAACCCAAAAAGGGTAAGGGAAAATCACCCGCAGAAAACAAACAGAGAAACGAAAATACCCAGGCTAATAACACCAGAATTATCCCCGGCTTGAGCTTCGCTCAAGCAACTAACTCGAATACACACCAACAGATGGCGACACGCGGGAACGTCCCCTCGGCGCCGATCAACCAACTCGCTAATAGAGCAGATTCCATTAACAGGGAGGCACCTAATGCACCCATTAAAGAAACTGATGATTTTTCACCTTCCTACACGCACTTCAAGAAATCCAAAACATCTTTAATCTTTTTCCTTCACTATTAAGTGAAATGAAAAAAAGCTTCAATAGCCCAAATCCGGCAGACAAGCTTGGCTGTCTGCTAAAGGAGTCTGCTCCTCCATCTCTAACCTAACTATTAATGATCAATAATTCCTTTTTCGGCCTTACAATATCCTCCTGGAATGCGAACGGTGTGAGATCGCGTACTGTTGAAGTACGTGATTTCATTGATAAGTACTCCCCTGATATTTTATTAATCCAAGAAACACACCTGAGACCAGAGAATTCTTTCAAAATCCCCAATTTTACTTGCTACCGTAACGACAGAACCCACCCGGCCCCAGGCTGGGGTGGAACTGCGTTATGTATTAAGCGTACAATACCCCATTATAGAATTCCCACCCCACTCCCCCTTACTACTGTCGAGGCCACCCTGATTGCTCTCACTCCCACTGACCATGACCCCATTTTAATAGCCTCTATTTATATACCACCTGGTAATTCCACCACCTTGGATGTCGACCTCGACACAATTTTCAGTTTGCAAAATTTTTCAATCCTCATAGGCGATTTTAACGCTAAGCACACCTCGTGGGGTTGCACTCGTTGCGACACCAGAGGTAGAAAGCTCTACAGCTACATCATTAATAATAATATTGATCTCTATGCCCACCTACACCCACTAGATACGGAACTGCTTCAGCTACTACAATTGACTATGCACTGGTAAAAAATCTAAACTGGCCCTGCACCATAGAATCAATCCCAGAACTAAGCTCTGACCACAATCCGATAAATATTCATTTCCGAGAACCACTCAATTTCAACTTCCCCCACCTAAACTCACCACTACCTGGAGTAAATTTAAATCTATTCTATCTAACCCAAATAATTTCTATCTCCCTGATGCTAATTCTACTGACGAGGTTGACACCCAAGTGGACAACCTCACCAACGAAATTTTAAGTGCCCATGCCAGTGCATCAAAACCAGTCCACCACTCGGAACAACCATTTGTCCAGGGTGAGCTTAAAGAACTGATTAAAGCAAGAAACCGAGCCAAGAAAACTTGGCAAACCACCAGACACCCACAACACAAAACAGAATTAAATAGACTCCAAAACAAAATTAAAAGAAAAACCTATCTCTACAGACAACAAGTATGGGAGGAAACACTTTCCACTCTGAGCACTGAGGACAATTCCCTCTGGGGACTGCCAGAGCATTCAGAAGGAAAGCCGCCCGATTTCGGCCCTTAACGGCCCTGACGGTACTGCTCTCAGCGACACACACAAAACTGATCTTATTGCTAATTCGCTGGAGAGACAATTTCAGATCAACGACATACATAACCCACACAAAGACGAAGTCATCTCAAACATTGTGGATGCGTACTTCATCACTAATAATAACAACACCGACCCCCTCCCCCCTCCTCTGCCTTCGGAACTCATCACTGTTATTAAAAATGTAAAAATCAAGAAATCTCCAGGCAGAGATGGAATAACGAATAAAATGCTTAAAAACCTACCTCTACTAATAATTTTCCGGATCACTAACATCATCGATAGCATGCTTAAATTAAAATACTTTCCCACATCATGGAAAACGGCAGTTGTGATTCCGATTCTGAAAGCGGGAAAAAGCAAAACCGACCCAGAGTCATACCGCCCAATCTCGCTACTCCCAGTTCTCAGCAAGCTGGCTGAAAGAATTATTTTAGCCAGACTTAATGACTTCTTGGAAACTAAAAACATCCTGATTCCGGAGCAGTACGGGTTCGTCCTCGTCACTCCACAACTTACCAGCTTCTCAGAGTAGTCGAGTATATCAAAGAGGCAAATGACAGGAATCAGAACACGGCCGCCGTTTTTCTTGATATCCAAAAAGCTTTCGACCGAGTCTGGCATACCGGTCTAATTTTTAAACTAATAACTTACAATATTCCACCCCCCTTAATTCTCCTAATTAAATCCTATATCTCTAATAGAACCTTCTCAGTTAAGATTAATAATACTTACTCTCAAGAAAAGACAATAAATGCAGGGGTAGCTCAAGGGTCAATTCTTGGCCCTATTCTATTTAACCTGTATGTCAATGACATTATTAAAAGCACTAACACTAAATTATGTATGTACGCAGATGACACAGCTATACTATCACGACACTATGACTCCAACACCCTTATCACCAACTTAAATGAACACCTAGCTCACCTTGAGACATGGTTCTCAGTGTGGAAAATCGCCCTGAACACGTCAAAAACTGAAGCAGTTTTCTTTTCTAATAAAAAACTACCTCCGGAAATTATTTTACAAAATCAAAGAATTCCCTGGTCTCAGCACACCAAGTATCTTGGTGTCATTATAGATAAAAACCTCACTTTCCGACAACACGCAACATATGTTAAAAATAAATTTAAAGCAGCGGTACGCGTAAACTACCCCTTAATTTGCAGAAAGTCTAATTTAAGTAGACGAAAATAAAATGCTTATCTACACACTGATCCTGAAACCTCTCCTCACCTACGCCTCCCAGTCTGGGGACACGCAGCAACGTCCAACATTAATCTAATTGAAACTGCTCAAAACGTAATTATTAGACAAATTTTCGATGTGCACTGGTACATCAGAAATAAAGACCTCAGAAATTCATGTAAAATCCCCACTATTAGACAAACCATTAAAAAACTAGCAATAAAGTTCTTCAACAAAGTTGATAACCACGAAAACCCAACTCTCCATGAAATAGATCCCTATAATACCTATTCCTTATTAGAAGGCCAAGAGACATCCTGGTCAATCCAGATTTTGATTAAATCCCATTTACTTTACCATTTAATTTCTTTCTCCTACTTAAATATCCCTTTTTCCACCGGCCCTTTAATTGCCGGCCCTTTAATCGCCGGCCCTATGAACTATGGACGCTTGCTGCCCCCTGATTGGCTAGGCCATACCCCGCCTACTTCCAGATATCTAAAATTTCTTTTCATCTCCCTTGTCTCGGAGCCCTTCTTTAAGAGCTCCTATCAAAATTTTTTTATCATCGCATCTGGAATATTTTTAACTCGCTGTAATCATTAATTTAAACTTTATCCACCTCAAGTATTTTTATTTAAAATGGGCAACAATAAGTATCGTTTCAGTCTCTCCAAAACCCATGAAAGGAGATTAGAGTCCTGCCAAAGGACTAGGTGCTCCATAGAACCCACCAGCTTATAG